>PVJA010028045.1:0-27958 GCA_004027025.1 Myocastor coypus
CAGGCACAGAGGGTAGCTCCTCCATGCGCCAGGGATTTTCCTGTGCATTTTTCACTTCACAACAGCTCTAATGACCTTGGCATCAAGCTCTTGCTGGGGATTAATAACTTGCTGGGCTTAATGGCCCTTACTGCATCCTGGGCCATTTTCCCAGCCAGCCATTAATTCCAGGCAATGCCCTGGCCTCTGGCTCTTATGGCTCCCCCAGCCAAGAGGTCGCCCTGAAGCAAATGGCCACAGCCTCCTTCTCCAGGACAGAGGCCTCCATGGCTCCCTCCTCCAAAGGTGTCAACACCCAGGGCTGGACTTGTAAACAAGTTATATGATATGGACGTTGGTTGTCTTCAAGCCTTCATTTTCTCAGAAGATATAAAAAGCAAGAGACTGGTTCTGATTCACCCACGTCTCTACTACCGTCGCTCACTCTGATCACCACTAATTGCAGGCTTTTTATAGGGCAGGATGGAGAAAAGATTACCAAAACTGGTCCACCAGGACATTTGTTACCAAAGGACCCTGCTGCTCAGGCCAGCTGCTGTGAGGAGGACAGTAGAGAAGAGCAGAGATCTTGCTAGGTGGAGAGACGTCTGGGACCATCCTCCTCTCTGGGGTCCTCCTCAGCACCATGGGGGCAGAAGGACAGAGGGGCAGAGCCACAGTTTCAGTTTCCCATCCTCTGCCTAGTGAGTGTTTGACCCAGGGTCCTTGTGCTTAAGGGAACAACATGCAAATACTGCATGAGGAATCTTAGCCCATAAGGCACGGACATTTCCACTCATCTCATGATGCCAAGGAGTCTGTTGGCACTGAGGGGTGGAGGAACAAGCAGGCTTGGGTGACTTAACACATCCTCAGAAATTCACCCAAGGGGTAGGAATTTCAGTCATTCTGTTTCCAAGATACCATCAGTTCTTCTGAATGCAGCAAAAGGACCCCATGTGCCTTTGGAAATGGTTCTGCCTTTGGTACATGCTCTTCTCAGCTGCTGGAAAGGAAACACTGTGCGACAGCTTTCAGGCCAGATATTGTCACCTTCTTGGCACCACTTACCAAAAGGACATGAGGTGGAGTTCAGACTTCAGTCTTTGCATTTTGTCCAGGCATCTGTCTGGCTCAAAGAGTGGGTATCAGGGCTGAGGTTACTAAAAGCATCGAGCTCCAGGACAGGGGACAGGATTAACACCAGAATGTTCTGAGGTGACCAGTGATCCCAGAGGGGTGAGTGTGGCATGATCGGTGGGGAGCCTTGAGCTTCCCTAGGAGGCTGTCATCCAGGGAACAGGGGAGAACCAGGTCTTTGAGCTGTGTTTCTCCCACCAGCCAGCATGAAGACTCACAGTACGGAGGGGGCTGTTCCTCTGACCCTTCTGCAGACTGCTTCCCCAGTAACATCGAGCACCAGGTCTGGAAAGGATAAATCAAACTGGGAAAGTCTGGGTAATTCTAAGTGACTCTAATGCACAAACCAGGTTTCCATGGGCTTAGATCCTAGGAAGAACTAACAGAGTAGCCTTTTAAAGAATATGCATTGTGTTATACAGAACCTTGGGGATGAATTAAAGGCTCAGAAAAGAGCTTTTGAATGAATGAATGAATCAATCAATCAATCAATCAATCAGTGTTATCTCCCCATAAATGTCTAGTTTGAAATTAGTAAAATATATTACACAGGTAACAAAGTTAAGCACCTCATTTATAAAAAAGTCAGCTTTCAACTCCTTGTTCCCTGACCCTACCCATTATTACATGACATGTTCTATATAGGTGCTGCTTAGCATTTTTCTGGAAATATTTTAAAGGGCATTTCTGTTAGTAGCAAGAATGTGGCCAACCATTCTGGCTTGGCTAGGGCCAAGGAGTTTCCCCGGATGCAAGACTTTCAATGCCAAAACCCAGACCATCCCAATAATCCAGGTTGAGTGGTCACTCTCAGTCCTGTGGATCTGCCACCCTCTACCCTAAAGCCTCGGTCAATGTTTGCAGTCAGGCTTTGGCCTCTGCTGCCTTCCTTCAGCCACAGTTAGTCTCTATCCTCTGTCTTCAGTGGAGACTATGTTGACCAAAGTCATCGAATCCAAAGGACACTTTCCAAGTCTCATTCTACAGTGATATACAGCACCATGAGTACTCCATTTGTTAGTTTCCACAGCATAATTCCTTCCTAGTTGTCCTCTCACCTTTCTTGCTCTTCTGGAAAGGCTCAAGTATCCCCTTATCTTGGTCCCATGGCCTACTATGCCTCATTACTTACCATACTTACTGTGTGGCCCTCAGTTGTTTGTCTAGGAGCATCTTCAGGATGGACTTGCCCTCCTGGAGAAGTGTCTCACTGATCTTTTCTCTTTAGCACATGAAGGAACTTTGTCACTGACTTAAACTTGCTCCTCTTATGCATAGAATATGCCAGGAAAATGAGGGGAAGGAAAATATTTCCTCTACCCTTTGGCCACTGAAATTATCTCTTGCTCACATGACTCAAAAGGACTCCTTCCCCTGGTTTCTAGCAGTGTCTGGTGGGAGTTGGGGGGATCTGGAGACTTTCTTGGGGTCTGGAGCATGGCTCTTCCTCTGGAGAAAGGGCAGGTCTCAGCCACATTTCACCAGCAGGAACTGATGAAGATTCCAGTTGAGTGTGCTGTGAATGAAACTCTAAGGGACAGAAATGAACAGAAGACCTCTGTCCCTACCGCATCCTGCCAGTGGGTTCCCGGAGGGGGGCAAGGGGGTGTGCGATGAGCTAGACGGCCCTCCCACAGCATGGCCGGACTGCACTGGCACCATGGTGAATCCCACCGGCTCTGAAGCCATGTGGCATGAGCTTAAACCCCAGCTCTGTCACTTCCTCAGTGCATGGTCTTAAGGCAGTTGCTCCTCTTCTATAGCTGTCAGTATTCTAATTTGCAGAGTGGGGTTGATAACATAATATCTGCCAGAAGGGACTATCTAAAAGATTAATACAGCGATGTACAAGGCTCAGACAGTGCCTGGTACACGGGGCACTCAGGAAGGGCTAGCCATGTGAACATCCCTGCTGCTGCACACACAGCCCTGCTGTACTCGAGAAACAACTTTCATCACTCAGCACCCACCTTCCCCAACCCACATCCCTCACTAAAGTACAAACTTCCAGTCCTTCCATTCTCCCATGTCTGCATCCTGGCTGCTAGCACAGTGCCCAGCCCTGAGATTCATTAGATAACATGGGAATGGCAAGACTTTATTTGGCAAGTTTACAAAGCTCACGTATTCAGTCCGTGTAGTGAGCACTTTCGGTGGGTTCCACACTATGGTTATTCTCAAAGCACCTGTTGCACATTGAGTGATTGCCAGTATGCGGCCCAAGCTAAGGATGGGGTCAGTCCCACACAGTCACTATGTTTGTAGGTGAAACAGACAACTTCAAGTGACTTCACCTGATATGATTTGCATCTTAATTTTGTTCATTCTACCAAGGTACAGTAGGCTGGTTCTTCCTCAGAGATAAAGAAACTCAGGAGTGTAAAGGTTAGCAACTTCCTAAACTCTCACAGCTATTGGTAGGCATAGAGACAAGGCCCCAAGCCCATGGTCCTCGGCACCATGCAGTGAGGGAAAGTGACCACCCTCAGGTGTCCTCTGCAGAACCCAGGCTCAGGAAGCTCAGAGGAGATACCAGACTGAACATGGCACAGATCCCCTGAGGCCACCCAGGGACCCAGGGTGAGCTGCTCTGAGTTAACAGAGGGAGGGCAGAGGCTCTGGAGAAATCAGAGCAGCTTTCCTTCCAAGCACCTTGATAGTCATTTTCTCTTGTCCCAGCTGGCCTTGCCTGTGAGCTCGAATTGCATTATCTTCTAGGAGTCATGAAGATGCTAGAACACAGGAAGATGTTCCGTTTGTCAGAACATAGGGGTGCAGAAAGCAAGGCCTTGGCTCAATGCTGAACTGAGCCCTGCTGGTGGCACTGTCCCTGATGCATCTCCATGACCAGGGCTCCCCTGGGCCCTGGAGAGAAGGACCTGGCTGTGCAATTCCTGGATGAGCTCCGTGGCTCTGTAATTGTGGCTTTCTTCGCACTTATGAGCATGGACCAAGGCAGTCTCTCTGTCTCTGCTTTTAAAGTGGGATACGTAATCCTGATTGGTACTTCAAAGTTAGGGCATTGATAACGTTATAGTCTGCAAACCTCTTCTCGGGAGATTCTCCATTTGTTTCGGGGTAAACATCTGTGCAGCATTCAGGAACATTAAGGAGTGCTTACCTGGTGAGGTGAGCTAGCAGTGTCTGAACCTGAGTCCTGGCGATGGGCAGTGCAGTCCTGACTTCGGTGCGGGGCGCTCTGGATTCAGGAAGTCCTAGCTTTGAGAGTGCGACTTCTTACTCCACAGGCTCACGTCTTTGAGCAGCTTTCTTAACTCTCCAAGCTCCAGCATCTTTGTACCTAACAAGACCACAATGTGGCGCATGCGTCATTTGTGCCCAGCGAAGACCCAAGCCATTGTCCTAGCAGTTAATCCCAGCTCTCTTTCCCCGTCACCAGTTCAGAATAGAAAGCAGGGATCTATGAAGTTTTAGCCGCCCGAGTGGGACAAAAAAAAAGGGGGACACTGTTATCCTAAGGCTGGAAGTAACCTCCTGAGGCTGGAATTAGCCTCCTGGGGCCAGGAGAGCAGAGAGTCCTTTGTGCCTGACCCTGTCCTTCTCCCCCTGCCTTCCAGCCCCTGAAAATGCACTGCAGGGACTGTGCCCTGGTGACCAGCTCGGGACACCTGCTGCGCAGTGGGCAAGGCCCACAGATCGACCACACAGAGTGCGTCATCCGCATGAACGATGCCCCCACCCGTGGCTACGGCCACGACGTGGGCAACCGCACCAGCCTGAGGGTCATCGCGCACTCCAGCATCCAGCGCATCCTGCGCAATCGCCACGACCTGCTCAACGTGAGCCAGGGCACCGTGTTCATCTTCTGGGGCCCTAGCAGCTACATGCGGCGGGACGGCAAGGGCCAGGTCTACAACAACCTGCAGCTGCTGAGCCAGGTGCTACCGCGGCTGAAGGCCTTCATGGTCACGCGCCACAAGATGCTGCAGTTTGACGAGCTCTTCAAGCAGGAGACTGGCAAAGACAGGTGCAGGGTGCGGGCGGGCTTGGCCAACCATGACAGCAAAGCGCTGGGAGGGTCCCTGTGTGGTGCCTGTGAATAGAGCTCCCACAGGGTTCCCAGAGCACATCTCTGTTGTTGAGAAAAGGCTATGCAGTTGCTGGCCTACACTAGTAAAAGGTGCAATATAAGGGATGTGACTGAACTATATGGTGGATGTTTAAATTATGTTAAGTTTATTAGAGTAAAAGGCACATACATCATCACGTCCGCTTCAGAATTCTCCTTGTCTTGAACACCCTGGCCCAGCACTTCTTGCCACTTTCCGAAGTGGCTCTGGAACTCGGCTCCTGTGTGCTTCAGTTGCGCTACAGAGGCCCCATCAGTGTTCTGAGCTGGTTCACGGCGTTTCCGCTTCTTGGTCCTTTTGACTTTGAGCCCAGAATCGCAAGTAGCAGACCTCATGAGTGATGGAAGAGGACACTGCCCGGTGGGTGTAGGAGCTCCTCTTTCCATTAGCAGCAGCCACTGCTTTTGATCATACCTTGTAAAGGTCATTAGAAAGAGGACATCCAGAGCTGCTTTGGAAAGTTGCAAGAACGAGGGGATGAGTGTGTCACAAGCAAAGCGAGTTTCCGAGGGGGGTCAGGACAAAACACTTTTAACTGCAATACTTTTTTAAACTGTAAATATTCACCATGTATTTTGACTGCACCTCCTAGTGGCCTTAATGCATATCATTTTACTTTGTGAATGCTTGCTGACAAGGAGAAGGTGGGCTCAGTTTTCTCTTCAAAAAGCAAGCACTCATTCATTCACTTATTCGTGCAATGCACATGCTTGCTGCCAGGGACACAGTCAAAACTGAGACCCTGCCCCGGAGAATTGCTCTTTTCACCGGGCAAGAGCCAGTGCGCAGAGGATCACGGGAGGAGATGGAGACGGAGGCGGCCCATGTACAGGAGACTTGCCCTGGTCTCAGGCAGTGGTTCCCAAACTGTTCGTTAAAACAGAGAAGCCAATGTAAAGAGGCACGGAAGGCTGCTCTTCTAGCACAATGGAAAACATGGCGTCCAGTGGAAGAGAACCGGCAGCGCGAGCATCCATCCCAGGTAGTGGGCGAGCGGAAGATCGCGCCAAGGCTTTTATTTGAGGTAGCGAGTAAACAGATAAGAGACTAGAGTGATAAAAAGTAATCACAAATCAGGAGTGATAGCATTATAACCTCAGGCCCACAGTAAAAGCTACTGAATTACTACATACTTTGGAAAATAAAATGAAAAACATACATTTATGTGATTTATGTGTGTGTGTATCACACACATACATATATATGTACATGTATACATATATATGTATATATATATATATATATATATATTCAGTCACAATATACAATGTATTTTTTACTATAAGTTGAAAATTTTTGAAAGTTACTGGTGGAGGGGCTAGGGAGATAGCTCAGCAGTCTAAGTGCCTGACAAATGCAAAGATCTTAGTTCAAGCCCCAGTACTGCATGCTGTGCCAGCCTCAGAACCTGGCGTGGTGGTGCATGTCTGTAATCCTAGCACTGAAGAGGCTGACACAGAAGGAACACTACACGCCTGAACTGCACAGCAAGACCTTGTATCAAATAAATAAATAAAATATTCTCTTTTTTTTTTTTTTTTTTTTTGTATTTTAGGGAAGGGTCCACAGGATGTTCAGGGTCTCACTACTAGATTGGATTCATAGTGTTACACCCCTATTTACAGCCTCCCAAGAGCTGGGAATACAGGTGTGCTCCCCAACACCCAGTCTCAATTGTCCTCTCAGTGCACCCCAGGGACAGGGCCAGCACGGCAGGCCTCTGGATCCAAACCCCAGCCCTCGTGCCTGCTTGCAGGTGCTTTAATCCCCTGAGCTATCTGGCCAGCCCAATAAAATATTCTTTAAAAATGAAAGTTATGGGCAGAGGTAAGGAAAGGGCTTTGTCAGAAAGGTAAACTGAGGCAGGGAGCCAGGCCCATGAGCATCTAAGCAAGGAAGGTGCCTCTGGGCTATAAGAATCCGGATGGGAGACAAACAGGACCTGGAACAAAACCACTGGGCTGTGTCCCCAGGGAGAAGGGTCACTTATGCAGGGTGAGGTCAGAGGGTCCCAAGTCAGCCAAAGCTCAGGGGGACCAAGGATGGAAGTGTGCAGGGGGCAGGCAGCAAGCACACACACAGAGCTCCAGTGCCCACCGCCTGTGTAGACGCAGGCTGGCTTCTAACCTTCTGGGGCTTCAGTGGCCCTCTGTGTGGACAGGGGAGAGTGAGCACCAGCTGCTGGGCTGTGCTGACAGTTACATGTCCTCAGTACTAACACATGCACTTTCTTAACTACTCCCCATTAGCGATGCAGTTTACCATTGTAGCCCACATCATGGAACCAATTTATTCTTAAAGCTAAAGAGGTCTGATAGGTGAGACAAGGAACATAAAGTACTACACGCGTTATTTGGCTGCCATGAGCAGCACATTATTAGAAGCAGTCTTACGGCAAGGCCAAGGCCCAGACTCCCACAACTTTGTCTGTGTAGAAGAACGATCTTTCATAATTTGTGTCTGTGTGTGATACACCATTACACTCCTTTAGGGAACGGGGCCACACACCCATGGCGTCTGCATCACTTTAATCCCCCTTTCTCTCCCACTACCCCATCTTTCCATCTCCAAATGTCCCTCTCCCTGTTTCTTATCATCTCATCTTTGCTTTACTCTTTTTTAAAATTTTATTTATTTTTTTTAACCTCATTTATTTATTTGTGTGATGGCTGGCACAGCCTGCCCTGGGGGTGGGGCTGGCGCAGCATGTGGTGCCGGGGATCGAACCGCAGTCCCTGCGGTTGCCTAAACTTTCCTAAACAGGCACTTTAGACCACTGAGCCATCTCGCCTTTGTTTTACTCTTTACACTATTTATATCTTAGATTTCTCATTAGGAAATTTTCTCCTTCTCCATCTGCTGTACTTCACGTAACATTAATGCATCCACTTTTCTGCAGATGACTCAAACATAGCCTTTGTCATGACTGAGTCGTGCTCCGTGGTGTGCTTGGAGTGCACAGTCGGTATCCCTTCATCTGTCGTTAAACATGGAAGCTGCTGTCTCCATTATTTAGCTAAGGTGCATTGTGCTGCCATAAACATGGGCATGCATGGATCACTGTCATCTGATGGCTTGCATTGTTGTGGGCTTACAAGCTATTATAATTATTTTAGAAATCAATATGGGTAGTCTCAAAGTAGAAATTCTGTTTTACCCAGCTATCCTTCTCCTGGGAAGAGCTGCCTTTTTTAAACCTTGGGTACCTTTTCACCAAGGGCTGGCTCTGCCAGATGGGGCTTCCGGTTTGGAGGAGGAAGGGGTGGTGCCGCTGCTATTGGCACCATGGGCCCTTCGCTGCACCCAGACAGACACAGGTCAATGTGGCACCAAGGGTCCTGCCCTCCACCAGCTGCCGGGCACCCAGCTGCGTGCTGCCCTTTGCGTCCTCTTAGAAGAGAGATCCTGAGCCCGCTCCCTGGAGCTCTGTGGCCAGGAAAGCACCTTATAAGGGATGCAGAAGGAGAAGGCTTTGTACAGTTTAACATCACTGCTTGGAAATTTCAAGATAAATAGAAACTATCTCTTCCATTAAAAATGCCCTTTTTGTGTAATACCCTTTTTGGTTAAACTTAAGAATCCCTGAACCTCGAGAGAAGGTATGCCTCGCTCCAGACATGCTGAAAGCAACAGGTTAGTGGGTGACGTGGGAATGAAGTCCTCTCACCGCCAGCCTCTTGGCATCTTTAGGAAATGGTCTCACACCAACACACCCCACTCATCACTAAGTGTACCAGTGAAACTCCACTCCATGTGTCAACCTCATAAGCATCCCAGCCCAAAGAAGAGCACCATGGCTTTGCAGTGGGTTCCTGGGCCTCTCTTTGCAGGCCCCCATGTTCTGAGGCTGCTCAGCCCCACTCAGGGGACTCACACCCGCAAGAGTTCAGTGCCAAAGTCCATTAACCTTACTAGCATCTTTATGCCTCCAGATTTCAGGCAACTTCCTATGCAGTTCAGGCTGGCTTCGAACTCACTCTGTAGCCCAGGCTGGCCTTGAACTCACAGTGATCCTCCTGCCTCTGCCTCCCAAGAGCTGGGATTACAGGTGTGCACCACCACACCCAGCAAAACTCAGCATTGTTCTACATCTACCTACTTGACCTGAAGCTTGCTCCAAGCTAAAAGAGTAAGAAGTCAAAACAGCCCCTTGGGAACAAAGCCATTTCTGTCATCTAAAACGCAGCATTTTCAGTGGGCAGTGGTATTTCCTCACTGCTCGCAGGTCCTGAAACCCAAACAGTAGCATGCACTGAAGACACATGAGGAGAAGGACATCTCACTTTCAGATGTCATGGTCAGAACATCCATTTCAGGCTGATATTTTGAAGAAGTGGGGACCTCAATAGATTTTGATTTATAGAAGTTCCGTTCAACTTAAAATGAGGGGAAAATGGTTCAGGAACAATGTGCGATTAAAAAGCATGACAAATGACAGAGATGGCCAAGTGGTATTCTTTGATATTAGAAAGGAACTGTACTTGAAAATAACTTTATAATTGAATAAGGGTACATTAGGAAAATATGATTCAGAACCAATATTATAGTAATTAGATAAAGGAAGCATAAATGAAATAACTGCAGGAAGAATATTTCCATAGAGATTATAAATGAGATTCTGGTAGAGCAGAAAGGCCTTTAATTGTAATTTAGTGCACACTATAGAATTATCAGCTCAGTGTGTTACTTCATCGTATAAAAGAATATCTGATAATTTTCCCTAATAAGCACATGACAGCTCTTCATATTCTTTCATTACAGCTGATTAAGTGTAAAAACAGTAGATACTCCTTTGTTGGAAAAAAGAGTGCAAGTCTCTTTAGAAAGACGGTACAAAGGAGTTGTATTTTCTACAGCATGTGGTCCCGGAAGCCTATTATTTAGGAAGTCTTGGGAATTTTAAGTGGGTCTTTAAAAAAGTCTTCACTTGAGTTTCTTTAGTCCTCCACTTTGTATTCTCCCCCATCTTTACCCACAAAGCTTTTTCATGTGAAGCCACATCCTCCCATATGTCAGGCTGCACCAGGTGTTCTGCACTGCAGCACATGAAAGAGTCCAAACTCGGGAGAGGCTCTGGCCCTGGCGAGAGCCCCTGCTTGGGCTTCCAGCAGCTCTAAAAGCATAGGTGTGATTCCCAGGTGAAGACCCTGGGGGCAGATGTGAGCGCCATACTCGTACTGGGCTCCTTAGGTCAAGAGTAAATAGCCCGTGTCTTGTCAGAGCCCAGAGGGGAGGACAGGCACTTCCTTCTGGCTCCAAGGTCTCAGGAATACACAGCCCCGCAGGGTGGAATGGAGACTGCCGGTGCCTGTGGACGCTGGAGGCATCTGAATTTCATGCTTACTGCCCTGGCTGCTGGTGGAGGTGCCACTGTGTGAAGGATTCTCCTCTTAGGTACTAAAAACACAGCAAAAGAGATGGGTAAATTAGTGACTTGTTTGCTCAACCTAGCAGGTAAGAGAGGAAGTAGGCGCTTGAGGATGTACATAGCACGCGAGATGCTCTTCCTGGGTCTCATTGAATTCTCAAGTCACAGGGCAGCTTCCCTACATGCTTTACAGGTGGCAGTCCAGGGTCAGAGGACAGCAGTGCTGGCCTCAGTCATCTGGTGCAGACAACAGAGGCACAGAAGAGTTGAGCCAGTGGCATCCCCACCTTGGGGGCTGCTGAATGTGCTCCTGGGGTGTGACTGGCTCTGGGTGGAATGAAACAGAGGCAAAACTTGAGCAAAGAACTGAAGAGCTAGAAAGCTGGAGCCAGGGCACTGGGATGACTAAATCATCCATGCCTGCCAGGTATTTGACAAAACAAAGGATTCTTTAAAAATGCTGTCTTTCACTCTGTCCTTACGTGAAATGGAAATAATGCACACTGCTTCATAAAGTCTCCATGGTCCTCGAGGCGGGTGATCCACAGGGCAGGCAGGAAGCCCTGCAGCAGCTCTGCTGTGTGCAGTGCTCATGGTGCAAGGCTGCGGCTGGGCGAAGTCAGAGGTCTGACCTTGGGGATAAGATGTTTGAAACTGTCTAATGAGGCATACCAGGGGCACTGGCAGAAAGGAGGAGCAGCAGCCCCCGGAGAATTGAAATTGATAACCATAGCAGCGTAGCATGGTAGACCAGCAAGTTGTTCTCTCAGGGTCAAATTAAACCTGGATGCTGTCTCCCCATTAGCCTTGGGCTTGGTATGTTGTCGAGTTGAAGACAGAAAAATCCAAAAAGGCCAATAAGTGAAATCAGTGAATAGTGAATGGACAGACTTATGCCCTAAATTTGTCCATTTGGGGCTTCTAATAATAACTTTCAGAGGGCCTGGGATGTTCTGAGGGAAAATAAAGCGAATAGTTAAATATAAGCATTTCCATAGTCTGTTTCGTCTGGTGACTAGCGCCTTCCCCAGGGATGTATTTCCTCAAAAGAAAGATACTCAGTCTGCCGGGCGTGGTGGCTCACGCCTGTAATCCCAGCACTCGGGAGGCTGAGGCAGGAGGATCGGTGCGAGTTCGAGACCAGCTTGGGCTACAAAAGTGAGCTCAAGGCTAGCCTGAACCGCATAGCGAGACCCTGTCTCAAAAAGACAAAAAAGAAAGATACTCAGTCAAGATGCTGGTGTTGGTCTGTTGGAGGCAAGCTTTGACTTTAAGATTGATCAATCAATGAATTGATCAATAGACTAGATAGATGGATAGATAGATAGATGATAGGTAGTTAAATTGATTAATACATAAATTATGGGTAGATGATGGATCTATATGTTCAATATATTTAAATTACTGGGTGATTTATTATCTCGCCTGTTTGGAGTAGAAGGAGAATTTCCAGTTAGTCAAGTAGTCTAAAATTATCACATACATATTGTCCTTATACAAGAAACTGAGCTGTAATAATACACACGTAAACACTGAGGTGTTAGTCATCTCCTTGGTGATGGAGAAGTCCCATGAGCACTCTCCCGCCTCAGGTCCACCATGATAAAGCATGTGTGTTGGTTCTGGCAGGGCCATATGTTATGGTGAGATTGGTGTGAGAGTCTGATGGAATAAGGACCCAGGTACCGACTACATGGAGGGAGAGAGGGGATGTGTGTGTCTGTATAGGGTCAGGTGGACTCCAGAAAGGATTTCAAAAGGTCGTTGGTGTAATGGAGACCTTACCTCCTTCCAGGAAGATCTCCAACACGTGGCTGAGCACTGGCTGGTTCACCATGACGATCGCGCTGGAGCTGTGCGACAGGATCAATGTGTACGGCATGGTGCCGCCAGACTTCTGCAGGTAGGAGTCATCTACAGGGGGCACTCGTCAGCGGGCCTGTGCGGGGCTTGCAGATAGTCTCCTTCTGAGCATCAACCACAAAACATGTCTGACTGTCTCCTTGAAGCGATTAATTAGCCTGTCCCAAGTTCTGGCTCTGGAAACAACAAACAGCATTTAATTACGTGATATAAAATACTGAAAGTTCTTGTTTGTACTCCTAGAGAATTAATCCATCGTATGCGCTTCATTCATCCTCTGAATATTTATCCACCAACGGCAATGCAATAATTGGCATAATATTAACGGTGAACAAGCATTAAGAAATATTAGTTTTATTCTCATTTGAAAGGAATGTGGTGATTTTTTAATGAATTAACGAGGGCATTTCCTTTGACAGTAAAGCCTGGTTTCTAAAATTAATCTCTGGGCCTCTTTCTCTTGCATATTAGCAGCCGGCATTTGCACTGCCGAGGCCCAAAGCTCACGTACAGTCTTTAGGCTTCACCACTGCAGGGGTAGCAGCCCTGTGGCCCTGCTCCTGCCGTGCCCAGGCAGGGGACACTGAACACTGGGAGATGCTCCGAGCAGTCTGGGGCCTGATGTCTAGATGCCCCTTGGAGAACGCATGTGTAAATTCAGTGCTGAGGCCAATAAACTCAGAAAGTATCTTGGATTTCAGGAGTGATCAGCAAGTGGTCAGACTGGGGCAGAAAGCCATTTTAGTTTTAACCTGCTGGTTAAAATTTAACTGCAGTGGCAGATGTCTATAATCCTAGTACTCTGGGAGGGTGTGGAAGGAAGGTTACAAATTCAAGCCCAGTCTGGGCAACCTAACAAACAGACAAGAGCATGGAGCTCACTGTGAGGGCCTGGGTCTAATCCACAAGATCTCAGAATAAATGCATTTAAACCTTTGCTGGTCTAAAACTACCATGAGTGTTAAACTTGGCAGTTCAAGGCCTTAAGTCATAAATCAGAAGGTGCAGTTTCGATGTTTAAAGCATGGATGAGAAGGGGCGAAGGGGCACTTCCTCGTGCAGGTCTTAGTCTGCTTTTCTTTTCTTTTTTTTTTTTTTTTTTTTTGCAGAACCAGGGACCAAACTCAGGACCCTGCACTTGCCAAGCAGGCACTTGTGCCCATGAGCTATCACCCCGGCCCCTTAGTCTGTTTTCTGTTACTAAGACAAACTGACTCCATAACTTATGAAGAAAGGTTTATAGACACCTTCGATAAGTGAAAATCAGCTAAGTAGCGATATCATACTTACTTTAAGGTGTATGTATAGGCATCTATATAGATAGATATTTAAGGTTTTATAAACCCTTCCCAAGGTCTTATAAATCTTTCCCACACTTTTAAAAACACTGTGTGTGTGTGTGTGTGTGTGTGTGTGTGTGTGTGTGGCCATCTCAGCCCACCCTGTGGATGGTTGCCAGGGATTGAACCACGGTCCCAGTGCACTTGCCTAAGCAGGTGCTTTAAACTGCTGATCTACCTCACTGGCTGCTTAAAAATACTTCTAACTGTTCTTAACCATTTTCTAAACAATGTGCAATACTGCAAAATCCCACAATATAGCGAAAAATCCACAACAAATAATTTAGATTAACATCCTGTACAGTGAAACGGTGAGTCTGTGAAAGAGGAACCATGAACTAGTCAGGGACTGCTGAACTTGGGTTAGGGTTATGGGGTTGAGAAGCCAAAGGCCAAGGGGCTGCATCCCGTGAGCACCTTCGTGCTGCTGGGAACTGTAGTCCTGAGGTAGCAGAGGGTGCCCCGTGGTGAGAGGGGCACATAAGAGGCATAGAGCCAGCTGGCTTCTCTTAACAGGCCACCCTTGAGATAACCCACGCCCTCCTTAATTCAAGAGCAGACCCTCCATGACCTAACCACCCCGCACAAGTGCCCTGTCCTCCTTCTTACACTCAGGGCGCAAGTCCAACGTGTCTTGGGGGGGGCCTCCAGCTACAGCTCTGCTGCACCACGGACCACTTTCTAACCCAGAGTCCAACACAGCAACAGCATGGGCTGGCATGGGAAAGCCACGTCGCAGAGAAGTAAATGTGGGGATGGACCCAAGCACAGCCCGCACAGGGTCTGTGCGGGGCCAGGCCGCAAGGTTCAAGCTCCGTGCCTGTGTCTCATGTCCTCATCTATAAATGTGGATGCAGTGATGCTAACGGGGTTGGGGAGTTGTGGGCGCATTGAATAAGTCCATCCACGTGACGGCTTGGAGCAGAGCCGGAACTGGCAAGCATGAGGCCCGGTAGCCTGGATCCTCACCCAGATTCTCCTTGCTTAATCGCTGGCATTGTTTCCCTGCTTAACAACCTGTGAGCAAAAATAGGTAGAATGTTTTGGAAGAGCAGGCAATGTCCCGAAGCCCCCAGCCTAACAGAAGCAGAGAAGAGGCACCCACCACCAGCCAGTGTGATGGCCAGGGGACCTGTATAATTAAGCAGCGTCATCGTTAGGCCACCAGGAAGAGAAAGCACGAATCAATTGAAGTGTTAATGACTTTGAGTCTTCAAGGAAGCACTCGATTTCTTATGGAAAACAAATGCAAGGCAGGCTCAGCTGTCATTTCTCTTATTCAGACTTAGTTCATCATGACTCCGGTACAGTAGGATGGAAACTATTTATAGAGTGGTACTAATGAGGAAATTAAGGCGATGCCCTGTGCCATCTGTGTCCCAGTTCTGGGTTCCTGCTCCATCAGCTGCCATTGACAAGGTTCAATAGTTGTCTGCATGAGATGCTTTCAGCAAGAACTCCTGCAAAGGATCCCCCTCCCAAAACAGGGTCCCTATGCCTGGAGATCTATGGGCTCAAGCTGGGTGTCCCCTGGACAGGCACATTCAGGGCCAGGGAAGCTTTCATGCTCTGCATTCTTAGGACCGTGTGGGAAGCCAAGGAGCAGACAGGAGCACCATGTGCGGATCTCTTGTCCCCATTTCCTGGACCTGTTGACTGAGCCACAGGTAACAATTGCTAACTGTGGGACCCTGAGCCTTGATTTTCTCATCAGTCAAGTGAGGAGAAGAAAGCAAGGGGAAGAGCAAGCAGGTCGCAGTAGGGGTAAAATGACACAGTGGGTGTGGAATGCCTGACCCAGTGCCCTGTGCACAGTTCATGCGCAGGAATGCTTATTGAGTGTCACTGGTATTGCTGCTGCATGAATATAGTAAATATAAAACAATTAAGATGACTTGAAGCATGATTTTAGAGTTGCTCTGAAAAATAGCAAGAATTTTGGGGGCTGAGACTCAAAGGATAAAAGTCAGCCCTTCCCTCTTGGAGGTTTAGGGTGAGCCTTACCCACACCAAAACAATAAGGAGCGTGGCAAAGCCACTCACTCTGTGCAGCTTTGGGGGCTGGGGAGGTAGCTCTGTGATCTAAGTGCCTACCTGGCAAGTGTGAGGATCCAGGCTCGCTCTCCAGTACCACGTGCCCTGCCAGCACCAGGTGCCAAGCTACCACCAAAACTAGGGGTGGTGGCGCATGTCTAGAATCCCAGCACTGGGGAGGCTGAGACAGGAGCATCACTACAAGTCCAAGCAAGATGCTGTACCAAATAAATACATAAAACACTTATTTCAGTATGGTAGCTTAGGGGTTTGCAGGTTAGCTCAGTGGTTTAAGCGCCTGTGTGGCCAATCCACTGATACATGGGGGACGGTGATTTCATCCCCAGATCCACCCTTAAGTTAGCCTGAGCCAGCCGAAACAAAAAATCCTTTGAAGCAAGGCAGCTTTTCCAGTCCTCTAGTAAGCATTATACAAACAATAAACACTGGTGCTTTCACAGACATGTGCCTCAGAGCACGAAAAGCCAACTTCTAAGTTAGCCTTGTTACTAGTCTAACTGTCCAGCCTTGTTTACATCACTTTCAAATTAGCTGAGAAGTGCTAAGGACAGAAATCACAGTGCATGTGTCCAGGGCTCTGGGACTTAAGGCAGGAAGGTGTGACACCCAAGGACCCACAGCTGCTAGCAGTGGTCGTGTGGGAATGTAGGCCTGAGCAGGCTGAGCCCACAGGAATGGGACCTCGGTGAGGCCAGAGACTGTCATGTGCTTGAGTTGCATGTTGGAGCCCTAGGGCACAAGACAGGTGTTTACTGTCCCAGAATGCAACAGGCGCTTCATCTAGACCAACTGAGTAATGACCCTACCCTCCACTGTCTCTTGAGGGCTGTAGGTCGGAAGAAATAAGTATTTCTGCCTCAAAGGATTATGTGTGTGACCTTTAGAAAGTTACTTGGCCTCACTGACTCTCCGTGACCTTGTGCAGGTTACTCAAGGACTGTGCCTCAGAAGTCTTAGCTTCCACATCTGTAAACTGGTGCTGACAGCTGGAGTGGCCTCCAGTATTCCCAGGAGAGTTTCAGCAGGGTAGGTGAGGTGGACTTACCCAGCCATAGGATGGGCTGAGCCTAAAGTGAGGGTCCAGGCACAGGAACATGCCTGCCATGCAGAGATCTGTCAGCCCATTTGATGAAGATGCCCAGAGTGAGAGGGGACTGGGCGGGGCGGCGAGGGAAGGACAGGAAAGGTCTTCTCTGTGAAAATCGCTCCACACGGCCTGTGGTCCTTCAGAACATCACATAGGCTACCTGCATGTACCTACCATGCTGTGGCTTCCAGAGGTTCCTGGTCTCTCACCAAGTGTAGCCACAGGCAGCCAGATCTCAGGCAGAAAAAGGAAGGCTAGTTGTTCATGTTTCACAAATCAGCTGTTGCACACCTTAAGGTGCAACAAGGACCCTCCAAAGAAGCCATCGCTCAATGAATCAGAGACTCGTTTATTGAACTACTCATCCAAGGCTCTAGCAAGGTGATCAGGTATGAATTAGACAGGGTCTCTGCCTGACCTTGCCTCAGTCCCACTTGATCACAATTCAGGCGCAGGGGACAGGCCACACAGGTTCCTGTGGGGGAGACGCTCACTCTCTGCTTGCAGGACCTCTGAGTCCCTGAGGTTTATTGAGGCAGCCACCCTCAACTTCCACCCTGGGCTTGGAGGAGTCCTTAGGTTCCTGCGTAAAGAGCCAAGAAGACAGGAGACCTGGTCCCCCATCCAAAGCAGACTCGCTAGGATGGTTGCACACCATGGCATATGATTTCTTTTCAATAAACTTAATTTTTTATTTAAAAATATATTACAGTGAAAGCTGCATTGCCACTGATCCTTATAATCCTCCCCCTTGCTGCAAACATGCCTATGCCATCACCTTGCCACTTTCTGGAGCAGTTCTGGGAATTCTCTCCCATGAGTGTCTTTGCTTGTGTTGTGGCTGCCTTCAGGTCTTGAGTTGAGACATTGACCTTTCTTGGTCATTTCACTTTGGGAAAGAGCCTGAAGCAGCATGGGGCCAGGTTTGATGAAGGCGGCGGGTGAGGACAAGCTGTGCTGTTCTTAGGCGCCTGCCTTACCTGTCTGTGGCTGCCAGAAGCAGCACAGTGCCCATTGTCACAGCTCATGAGGTTCCCACAGAGGACTTCCAGAACTGCTTCAGAGCAATGTTTAAGCAAGGGGGAGCACTGGAAGGGACACTAGTGACAGCACATCTTTCATTGTAATAATTTTTTAAAATTTTATTTATGTGATACAGGGTCTCACTACACATCTCAGACTCATAGTGATACTCCTGTCTCAGCTTCCCAAGGTCTGGGGTTGTAGGTGTGTGCCACTATGCCCGGTTTTCTGGCTCAGCCTGTGGTACCAGGGATAGAACCCTGTCCTTGCACTTGCTAGGCAGGCACTTCGACCACCAAGCTGCCTGGCCTTATAAGAAATTTTAAATATAAACATTCTCCATGTATTTTGAGCACATCTGCTATAATCCATAACAGTGGCTGATGAGGGACAAATTCAAAACCTGAGGGAACAGGACACTGACTAAATGTCACCCAAACAGGAAGCGAGCTCTTCCTATTTTGCTACTGCCACAGCCCCTGCCTGCTGTCCCCACCTCTGCTCTTCCCCCTCCAGACACCACCAAGCAGCAGGAGGCACCACAGCCCTGGCTGCACCATTCCATGCCCTCACAGCTGGCTCCCCACAGCTGCAGACCTGAGTCACGCTCCATGCTGTGCGCCTGAGGCGTGTGGACCTGGGCTGCCATATAGGACGGCACACCTTCTCTATCCACCCTGATTTCTCTTGGCCATTCTCAAAATCTTGTTAAAGACAGCCTGTACCCCCTAGGCCCTGCTTTCTTCATCTGGCTGGGTGCTGCTGGTTCTTCTTTTTCTTTAATTTTCTTCTTCTCTCCCTCTCTCCCTCCCTCCCTCCCTCCCTCCCTCCATCCCTCCCTCCGTCTCTCCCTCCCTCACTCCCTTCCTTTATTCCCAGTGCTGGGGATTGAACCCACAGCCTTCGCACTGAGTTACATCCTTGGCCCTGTCTTTATTTTTTATTTTAAGTCAGTATCTCACTAAGTCACAAAGTCACTCAGGCTGCGCGCAAACTTGGGGTCCTCCCGCTGCCGCCTCGCATTTGCCGCTGTGCCCAGAACATAGTTCATGTTCAGTATAGATTGGTTCAGAAGTAAGCACACAGCTTTCTTAGAGTATTTAAGAGATTGACTCAGGGCATTTATTGCCCCCATAATGCACCAGGTGAATGGAAAGTGTAATCAGCAAATGCCAAATTTGGATTTCACAGGAGGGGGAGGCAGAAGTCAGTGAGGGCCACATTGGTTCATCTCAGCCAGGCCCATCATTCCACTGTCACAGAGGAGCTCAGATGCCAGCCCCTGCCTTTCCACACTCACCAGACTTTATGCTCATCAGTGTTCAGAAAGCTGGAGAAAATTAATGTCACGTTACACCAGAGACAGCATCAAAATATATTATTCTCAAGACAGTACACCCTTAAATCATGCCATATGCACGCAGGAAGCCAAATCTTTTCTTTCTGGATGGACTATAAATTGCACTGAAAAGATGTGTTATCATTGCTTTCTAAACTAAGTTATGGTATTTTTAATCTCTTTTTTCCATTGTAAATTATTGCCATAATTTGGACTGAGCATTTAAATTCTACCTGGTAGTCTTATTTCCGGTTATACTTAGCACATAACTGAGTTTACTACTCTCTGTTACCCATCATTTCTTGAGGATTAATTAGCGGGGTAATGATTCAGAGTGATCACTGTCTTGGAACTAAATTAATATCTCGTCCAGAATGTGAAGGACATCTCAAAGGTATCATGAATACCAGAGTGTTGATTCTGCTAGAATTATTAGCTACTGAGCGTTAGTAAAGCCACCAGTGTTAAGTAACAGGAGAAGTTCCTCTGTGGCCGCAGTGCACTGCGCAGACCCAGCACACACAGGAGGCATGGTGGGATACTAATGCTACCTGGGTGGCTTCTGTTTGAGGAAGCAGAACTAAAATATGTGGTGGTATTTCTTCCTGGAAGCTTACTGTTTCTTCCAACTTTCCATGCTTTGACCAACATTTCCCAGTCATTAGGGATTTTTCATTACCTTCTGTCTCCCATGGGTACCAGTGATCCAATCTGAGATGTTATGGCACCCTCTGAGGGCACTGAACTGGGAGGCAGGGTGGGGTTCTGTGGACTCCTGTGGCTCCTCATCTCACCACAGCTGAGCAGTTGTAGGTTCTTGATGCTCCATGCATCCCAGACATCCAACGTGTGCAGCTGGAGTCTTTCTAAGAAGGATCCAAAATCGAGAAATGGGACAGCAGAATAGAGGTGCTTGGGTAGGTCGTTTAGCTCTAAAGCAGATATTTAGAGACTTTTGTAAGAGCATTTTCTTTTGAAGGCTTTGCAGTGTCCCCCAAAGATCCCTGCTCCAAACCAACTGCAGAACAAACCTTGACAGCCATTAACTCTGTTCTGCAAACATTCCCTGAGTGCCAACTCTATGCCAAGAATAAGAATATTGGGGGTGGTGAGATGGTTCAGTAGTCTAAAGCGCCTCCTTAGGAAAGCTTAGGCAACCACAGGGACCGAGGTTCAATCCCACCCCCAGGGCAGGCTGAGCCAGCCAAAAAAAAAAAAAAAGAATAGGAACATGTTTTAAGGGATGAGAGCTCTAAAAAAGGACAAAGGTAGTATTCTCTCTTTGGGGCATTTGTGGCCTTTGGACAGATCATCCCCAAATCCAGTGAACAAGGTCAGCCTAGCAGGTGCTTGTCTTAGTTACTATTCTCATTGCTGGGACAAAGTAATACCCTCAAGTTAAAGCAGGAAGAGTTTACTTCGGCTTACTGTCTGTAGAGGTTTCAGCCCATAGTTGGTTGGCTGCATGGCAGAGGGGACACACACACACACACACACATACACACACACACGTGTGTGAGAAACAGTCCATGGCAGAGCAGGCAGGAGGCAGCAAAGCCAGGCTAAAGGCCTATTGATTGGTGCCACACACACTCAAGGTGGGGTTTCCGTTATCCAAACCCAGAACTGGTTAGGCATCACACACCCTTAATCCCAGTATCTCACACCCTACTGCTAATCCCCTCTGAAAAGATTTTTTGCACAAAGGGGAGTGGTCAAATGATGATAAATGGGGCAGAGGAACAGATTCAGCAAAGCCTGTTGGTTTGGATTCTTCTTGACATCTCTGTATCTTGGGATAAGGATGTTCCTGGCCTAGAAGAAAGATTTTATAATTCACTTTAGAGGAAGGTCAAGAATTTTTTAGTCACTTGTTTCACAGATGGGCGAGAGGAAAGAGGAACTTCCTGCCTCTGCCATTTCTCTACCTGCCAGGTGCCACACCTAGAGGCAACGTCTGAACCTTATCAGAACCTAAAACTGGAAGCGTCCACCTTTATCTGTCACTACTATGAGGTGTCCCCAATTGTGTAGCACAGCTTTGCAAGGTTCACAATAGAACACTGCGAGGCTCTGGTGTGTTGATATTGGTGAGCAGAACTCTGAGTGAGCCCGAGGTCACCACTTCACACTCTGGCCAGCAGCACAGAGCAGTCGGCACACGTAGGGTGCAAGGGGCCTGGCCGAACGCAGCGAGGACAAGCTGTCCCACACAGCTGCTGCAAGTCCCAGTGAGCCCAGGTTGTTCTTAGGACAAAGCCCCACCACCACCAGGAGAACCGGACTTCTCTGAGACACAGAGCCTCTCTCTTTAAAAGGTTGTGGGTCCAAATCTTGGCGCTTAAACAGCAGTTTCTGTGGCCACGAATTTCTCATCTGTCAAGCAGGTGTAAGGATAGTAGGCCTCTTAGAAGGCCGCTGTGAGGGGTCATTACATTAGGTGGTGTAGAGTGCATGCGCTGCGCCATGCGCTGGGCGGTAGCCGTAGCCCCGAGAACAAGTCACGGGACAGGCTGTGTGCCCGGTGCCAGGCACCAGACTCTGCCAGCTGCCATGCTCGCCTCTCATGCAGGAGCAGCCCCACGCGGCCGGCGGAGCTGGCAGAGGAACTCCCACGGTGTGGCTGAGCTAGATTCTCTGTACTTCCGCGGTACAGCTGAGCACTTACACACTCCGCCTCTACAGACCTGGCTGCACAGCGGAGCCCACAGCAGGGCGCCCTTTACAGTTTATTCCATACATAATAAAATCCATGCTATTGCTACATCAGCTTTTGATTTGAAATCATCCTAAATTTATTTTTAAAAATGTTAGAAAAGTAGTGCAGACAGACTATATACCGTGTAGCAAGTCTCCTGAAATGCTGGCATTTTACATACCTAAGGTCCAGCTCTGAAAACTAACAAATTAACGTCAGTATCTGCTTAACTAAGTTAGTCTTTATTGAAATGTTTCTCAGTTGACATGCTTTATGCCTTCCAAGACCTATTCCAAGATCCTTTTACATTTATTATTTTCTTCAGTTTCTTCAAATATTTCCTTGAAGATTAATGCCTTTGGAGAGTGCTGGTTGGGTATTTTGTAACTTTGGGTATGTCTTATACTTTCCTGCTGATTAGATTGCAGTCATACATTTATCCCCAGCAGAGATTCCATAGAAGGAATAAGTTAGTTTCTACACTTCCTGTCAAGAGGTACCTGGTGTCATTTTGGTGGGTTTATTTAAGACATGGTATTACCATATAGTTGAGATCAGCCTTGAACTCACTACATAATCCAAACTCATGGTGTTCCTCCTGCCTCAGCTTCCCAAGTGCTGGGATTACAGGCATGCACCACCCCACCCAGCCATAATGTCTTATCACGGGCTGGGCTAACCTAGATCATTTGTTCAAGATGATATCTGATGAGTCACCCATTGTGAAGTCCCTGCTGTTGTTTCTCCCTTGGTCCTTAGAGCAATCATCATAGCCATGTGGACATTTATTTCATTTACTGAGTTTTATTATCCAATAGTGCCTTTATTCATTTTGATGCTTAAATCTACTTTTGAAAAATACCGTGCTTGTCACAGGGTGGTATATGACTATAACCCAACTACTCTAGAGCTGAGGAAGATTAAAAATTCACAGCCTGCCTGGGCAACCTGGCAAGACTTGGTCTCAAAATAAAAAATAAGGGCTACAGTGACAGCTCAACAACAATAGACCATTTACTTAGCATGTGTGAGGTTTGGGGTTCAATCCTCAATACTGCAAAAGAAACACAAAATGACGTAGCTGACCACATGCTGACCAAATTTAAAGCAGAGTAGAGTCTATGCAAGCAACATGCCCACTAGCAATACCATTTATTTAAATATTCCTTTGTACACTAGATGTTGATTCCTTCACTCCCCTACAGTAAAAAAGAGCAATCCTTCTCCACACCACCCTGCAGGGCTCATGCCCACAGGGCCTCCCACTGCAGAGGGCAGGCTGCAACCAGCCCCAGAACACTGGTTCTGTGGCCATCACTGCCCAGGTCTTTTCTCAAACTTCTCTGGGAACTCCAGCCCCAGAACCTTTCCTTGTCCAGCAGCCTCTGCAGGTTTTGGAACATCAGCCGGTGTTCGGGATCCTATTCACTATGACCAGGCAGGGGAAGGGAGCAACAGCTACAGGAAGTCAGGTCTGAGAGGAGGCCTGGTGAATGCAAACCTCAAGCCAGAAAGGGCTTTGTAACAGGGGTGGGGCTCCAGCTGAGAAGGGGCTCAGAGTGCTCTGCCTTCCAAGTCACACAGAGCTCTTCTCTGCTACTAAGTATAGCTCTTCTTCCTCCATGCAGATGGCCCATTTGGATACCTCTGGAATCAAAATACCCAAAGATGTGAATTTAATTCTCTTACTAGCTGATCAATATGGAGTCAGATAAGACTCCTCCAGAGAGTGTCTTCCAAGCAAGGAAATTGATCCCACAGCATCCTTTAGCTGGGTTCCAATTACCCTCTGTTCCTGGGTGCCAGATCAATCTCACGATATTTTTAGAAGCCTAATTGTTTCTTTAGCCAGATTGATGCCAATAAGACGTCCAAAACTTAGATGAGTCAAATTTAAAACCTGACTTAAGATGGAAGAGAAGCTTAACCCTGAGGGTGCCATGGCAGTGTAGCATGGTTCTCCGAGTTACGCCATGTAAATATGGAGATTTCTCTCATGGATCTCTACTCCTTTGTGTCAATTTATTTTTTCCTCATGGAGGTCAGTTCCCACCTAAGTTTTCCTCTACCAGACATTTTCTCTGCTGAAAACATCTTCTATTAAAATCTTAAGGAATTCTAATTTCTGGGGTAAGCAAATCAATGAAATCTGCCCCAACTAGATAGGAAAATACTTCCCTTGGACACAAGCACATTAGGGATGGAGAAATTGAGACAGCAGCCACCAGCACGAAGACCATTTAGGTGCTGCATGACAAAAAATAAATCTCTCTTCCTGGAAGAACTTTAACCTGAGAGAAGAAGCTGCTCAAAGGTTTATCGTTGTCAGAACCACAAACTTGACACCTCTCTTGATAAAAGACTTCGATCCCTGACCCCAGTAAAGCTGCTACTCTAAAAGCCATTTGTGTATTGATCTCCTCAGAAGAAAACAAATAGGTAGCCAGCTGGGGAGTGTCTTAGAGAAACCAAGCTCCTTGCTGGAGGGGACCCCAGTGCTTTGACCTCTCCAAGAGGCTGGGTCATATGGTCCTTTCGTCTCCTCGATGTCTGCAACAATCTCAGTTGGTGAGTGCGGCTCAAGGTGGGCAGGTTTGTCTCTTGGAAACCTAGACTACCTCCAAAGGCAGGTGACATGGCTGGTCTAGGATGGAGACTAGTTTGAGATTAGTTCTCTTTAGTGACCCCACAATGGCACCTCCAACTCCTCTATGTTATCCCTGTGCATAATACCTTGAAGAGATGAGCCAGTGTTTCTTCTCTGAGGCTGAGATGGACAGATGAAAGGAAAATTCCATGCTGGGTCTTACAGGCTGCACAGTGGGGACTGAGGATTTAGGATTTCTGGACCAGGCAACTCCAGACCTTGAGCACATGGTATGTATACAGCCATGAGAGCAAAATGGTGGCATCTTGCTTGCTGTCTTCTCTTTTTTTTCCCCAGGGGATCAAAATAAGATCAGCAGGTTTCCAACCTGGAAAAGAAAATGCCTTTAGAAGCTTGGTGTTCCCTGCTAACTCCATACAAAGTTCTTTCAGCAATAGACACTCCAGCAGTATTTACTGAGCCCTTTGCAGGCATTGTTCTAGGAATAAGATCAATCCCTGCCCTCATAAGAAGACAATAACCAAGTAAATAATAGTCAGTTCAAATTGAGCTTAACACAGTAAAGAAAGAGAGATGGTGCGAAGGCAGCAGATATCAGTAAAGCCTGCGAAGAGGACTTCTTTGAGTTGATGGGTGATGGTAAGAAGGAGTGAACTCATGGGGATGGGGTCTAGATAGGCAGCCAGCCTCAAGGGCAAGGGCGTGAGGTACCAATGAGCTTTGAGCTTGGAGTTGGCCGTGGGGCAGAATGGACATGGCTGGGTGGTGGTGAAGACCCTGCAGGCTGTGCACTCCCTTACTTAGAAGTCTGCAGAGGGTCTGATGATCCTGTGGGAAGTAATCTGGTTCTGTTTTATAAATACCTCTATTGTTGTTTGTACTAAATCACTGGTATGGGAGCAAGAGTGAAAGCAGGACAACTGTGACGACAAAGATGTAGTGCCTAAGTCTTGAAAGACTGAAGGACCTAAGAACATTTCTGAGTTCTGCTGAATAATGGTGGTCATTGCATTTATTACACACCTAAATTCCTCTCCACTTGCTTACTGAATAAATGTCAGAAAAACCATTTGACTAGGAAAATAAGATTTGTGCTTATCAGCATATTAAAGGTAACACCTTACTTGAGTTAGTCAATGAGAAAAAATTGGCTTTAATCAGCTGTCTCGTTTTCTCCTGCAGGGATCCTAGTCACCCATCAGTACCTTATCATTACTATGAACCTTTTGGACCTGATGAGTGTACAATGTACCTCTCCCATGAGCGGGGCCGGAAGGGCAGTCATCACCGGTTCATCACGGAGAAGCGAGTATTTAAGAACTGGGCACGGACATTCAATATTCATTTTTTTCAACCAGACTGGAAACCAGAATCCCCTGCTGTAAATCATCCAGAGAACAAACCTGTGTTCTGAGGAATGGGCATGTGAGAGATCGGAAGCCCAGGTACCCATGGTATCAAACTTCCGGAGCCTCCAGAGGGGCACTGGAAAGGACGGGTAGCAGAGAACGGCATAGCTCCTCCACGTCCGTGGAAAGCCGCCCAGCAGCTTGCCCTCTGCTCTTGGCAGCTCGTTTGTGACAGCACATCCCAGAGTCAAGGCGTACCGATGAGTGTGGTCACTGTGGAAGGAGGCCACTTAGTAACTGAAAGCTCATTTCAGTGATGCTGCTGTGACTAAAAGCAATTCTCATCTCTTTAAATATTGCCTTTGAAACAGAAATGAGTAACCCAACATTGGTTGTATTCCTTTATAGAAATACCTTGTCAAAAGACATTTTTCTACCAAGCTGTGTTCTCTAACCTCATCTATAACCTCTGTCATTTGTTGAACTGTTTGTGTGATTTGTAAACAGCAGCCTGAAAAGATGGACATGGTTTTCGAAGAGCACATCTCCACAGACTGACTTTCATAAGGCAGATGTCCAATATTTATTTATTGAGAGTTTTTTAGTGCACTCTAGGGCAGTATTTTTATAGAGTATGATTAGGTAGCAATTTATTCTTTCTAACTCGACTCTTCAATGATGGTTGGAAACAGCCTAGAACTGGGTTGATGAGTTGCTGTGTTCACAATGCTCACTGTCAGCATGCACTTGGTATTTAACTTGAAAATGTTGTGTAACATTTTTTTTGAACCCCTAGGCTTCAGGCGAATTGCTCTGTCATAGAACAGCTATCACATTTTCTAATGTATAGACATGCTCCTAAAAGGTGAAATTGAAAACTAAAAACTGTGTTATTAAAACAAAAAGATGCTAACAAGCAACCTTAAAGATAGTTTTCTTTAGTAACAACTAGTGTAAGTAACCTCTTAAGCCCTCATTTCCTCTTCTTTAGAACAATGTCACTGTACTGGAAGATCTCTTAGGTTTTGTTCCAACTCTAAAACTCTATAGGTCCCTCACTGACTTGTAGGGAGCCTTCTTATGTTTGGAATCATAGGATTCCTAATATTCCAGTACTTCTTATCTCACTCTGTGGGCAAAGCATTTCCTCCCAGATGAATCTGCATTGACTAAAACTATCCCCTGCTTCTTTGAAAGCAAAACACACACTTAAGAGGCATCCTTGACTGCAAGGAGCTGCCCTTTGGTGAGGAGAAAAGAACAGGGAAAGAGTCCCTGTGGTACAACTCGTCCTATGCACGATTCAGACTCCTGCAAATCCTGCATTATATTCATCACCATTCCTTGGGCTGAAAGACTAGGGAGCGCTCAGTTTATACAAAGCATAGGTTTTCATCTAAATAAGCAATGCCATTCAAAAATAGTCTTTTCAGATTATTTTTAAGACTAGTGCCTTTTTCTTTCCACATTGCTTTGGAGGCATTAGTTCTATAATACAGAATCTGAAGGTGCCAGCAAATACTATGTATGGAGACCACTGTGACAATTTGTGATTTAAGCAGGCCTTTTGCCTCCTCTTAGTACGAAGATTCCACTTCCTTTCACTAACCGATACTGGTAACTATGTGTTGTCCTGCTGCTGAAATGCAGACCCAGCCCAAGGGTCCACACAGCAGAAACAAAGTGTAGATTATCGTGGTGTGGATTGAGCTGTTAAAAGACAGTGCCGTGCTAAAGCAGCTGTCCAGAGCAGGTTTTAATTTTCTCAGAACTATGAATTTTACTCCAACACACTCTCAGTGGGGTAAAGTGTAGACTGGGAACACCTAATGTTTCTATGAACATAGAAGTACATGAGTTTTATGCAGTTGATTTATAGGGTACATTTAGGAACAGCTGAAGAGATGACTTCACTCAGATGTCAACTGTTTATGGCTCACGCCTGTAATCCCAGAACTCGGGAGGCTGAGGCAGGAGGATCGGTGCGAGTTCGAGACCAGCCTGGGCTACAAAAGTGA
>PVJA010028046.1:0-27536 GCA_004027025.1 Myocastor coypus
TCTTCTTCTTCTTTACATACCAGGGAAATTTACCTTTATCTTGGAAATCCAAGGTTTTCTGAAGTTGATTTATCTTACAAAATTCTTACAGATTTTTCTTCCCTACATATATGGCTGTTTCATCTTTTATACTGTCTTTTTTTCAGTCTTTT
This sequence comes from Myocastor coypus, assembly GCA_004027025.1. Classification (NCBI taxonomy): domain Eukaryota; kingdom Metazoa; phylum Chordata; class Mammalia; order Rodentia; family Myocastoridae; genus Myocastor; species Myocastor coypus. The sequence goes on from PVJA010028046.1 coordinate 153, forward strand.
CTCTTCTAGTGTTTGGACTTCACAACATATTTCACATATTTCCTAGTTGAAAATTTACTAAAATTTTATATATTTTTTTCTTTAAAATGTATTTATTCTTTCCAAAGCTTTTTCTGGGCAATATAAGGAGGTATTAATACAATTTCATTTTTCTTTAAATGGCTGTCCAGTGATCCCAATTCCAGTTATTAAGATGTTTATCTTTGCTCTATTAATATAAAAGCTCTATGTGTGTGTTAGTCTATTCTGGAATTTCTATTCTGTTCCTTTGGTTTACCTGATTCAGAATTGCTTTTTATCATTAGTACATGTAGTGAGTCTTAATATCTGCTCAGGCTAATACCTGCCCTTATTCTTTCCCATATTTTCCCTGAAAAAATAAGCACTCCATTGCTTATTTTTTCACATAAGCTTTAGAATAAAACTTTGAAGCTCTAAGTAATTTTAATATTTTTGGTATCCCAATTGAACTTTGTATTACAACATATTCACAGTAGAATGGTTAGCCTGACTGTTCACATCTCTGTTCTGGAACTTCAGAACTGTTTTAAAAGAGAAAGCTCTATGTTTTAATCCAAAAATAACAATCATATAAAGCTATTTCTTTCCTCAAGACACAATATACTTCTTGTATCTGTAGTTCCAGGTTTTCTCTTTATGGATATAAGGCTTTCTGGAATCTTTGCCTATGCTGGTCAGTTGTAGATAAAACATTTACTTTGCCCAATATTTTCTTCCAACACTCTGTGATTCCAGGTTTTATACTTTTTAAAGTAAAACTATTTTCTCCTAAAATGATTAAAAGTGCTCTAGGGAGGAACCACTGGTTTGGAGGTCTGTACATAGTTGTGCAATTTCTGGCTCAAGTGATTTCTAGTTTGTCTGGAATTTTAACAATAGTCCTGAGGTTTGTATGTTGAACAGACTTGGTTCTTCAGCCTAGGACTCTTGGCGACTAATTTGAATATTCCTCAGAGACTTAGACCTGTGAATACTGGTGCAAAAGTATAATTGTCTCTGCAAAAGCTTCTATCCTCAAATTTAAATTGCATTTCCTTTGCTAAATTACTTGAAAATATGCAGAATACTAATTTGTAGAAATAATGTCATCCAAAAATTGTTTTTAAAAAGTCTAGCAGTACAGGAGGTAGAGTTTTCTTAATAACTGTACTTCACCCACACTACAATTTTTGTGATTACTAGCATCACCATTAAATGAGGCTCCCTAATACACATCATGTTCTATGTGCATGAACTTGGGTGTGTTATAGCAACTCTGACTTGCACATTTCCTGATGTCTGTGGTATTCTGTACCGTTGTGATGAATGTTGATTTCCTTTGATGTTTTCTTAAAAGTAAAATGTAGAAATTTTTCAAAAGAGATTTATATTTAATTATGTTTATGTGTAAGAATGCTTATGGGGGTTTTAACATTATTTATGTGTGTTCAGATTTCATACCATTACTATTTATTTATTTGCCCAGGACAATTGTTGAGGGTCTTCTCTGGGTGACATGGAAGCAAGCTCCAGGTATAAGTTATAACTGTTATTATTATTTTTTTTTCTTATTTATTTTTTCTTGTTTCAGAACCTTTGTTTGTTTATTCACTCATTTCTATGGCCGGCTCAGCCCACCCCGAGAGCAGGGCTGGCGCAGCATGTGGTGCCGGGGATCGAACCACAGTCCCTGAAGCCGCCCAAGCTTTCCCAAGCAGGTGCTTTAGACCACTGAGCCATCCCGCCGGGCCCCTATAACTGTTATTATTGATAAGCTAAAAACTGAAGAGAAACTTGAATATGTAAGAAATATTTATAAGAGATAGTGGTGAAAAAAACCGTAATCCCTCATTTTTATTATTTGTAACCACACAGTTACTTAGATACTGTTGCAGCAGCCTCGTTACACACAGGGACCCTGGGGAAGTTGGGAAAATCAGGTGGGGTGTGGAGTGTGTTCAAAACATTGGGAGAACCAGAGTGCGCTTATAGAACAAAGGGTATGTGATGCCCAGATTAACTATGTGGGAAGAAGACTTTAGCAGAGGTCTGGGGAGGAATCCTATGAGTTGTGTACCAGGTATTGAATTTAGCATGAAAGTAGTATGTCAAAGTAGGATCCTGGCTAAACAACACAAATTGGTAGTGTGGATATTGTTGGATGAAGACTAAATAAAACACTTCTGTGTTTCTTGCTTTGATGTTTGGTAGGATGAAGAGATTGAAAACTATAACTGTAAGCCGGGCGTGGTGGCTCGTGCCTGTAATCCCAGCACTCGGGAGGCTGAGGCAGGAGGATTGGTGCGAGTTCGAGACCAGCCTGGGCTACAAAAGTGAGCTCAAGGCCAGCCTCAACTGCATAGCGAAACCCTGTCTCAAAAAGACAAAAAAAAGAAAGAGAAAACTATAACTGTAGAAGACAAAATGAGTATAAAAGAAATAGCTTACCTGTATAAAGTTATGTACCCTGATTTCTAATTTTCTAAATATCTTTGCTTTTAATTGCATTTATTTTATTTATAAGAAATACAGTGTCGTAAAGTATATTTTTGTTATAGCCATAAAAAGAAATCCCTGAAAGAATATCTACACTCATGGTAAGGATAAGGGAAATGCAATAGAGAGTATTGGAGACCCCTTTGAAACAGGCTTCTCTGCCTCTGAGGCATGAGCAACTTCATTATTTTACTTTTCCCGATCTGGAGTCATCAGTTTGCTCGTCTCTCACTACTACACCTAGTAGCCTCAAAGTGCTAGAAATACGACCTTCTCCCCTATGCTCCATGTCCCCAAAGCGGCCCTGTCCTTGGTACAGTAGCTTGAATGGGTAGCATTTGAACAAGATAAATGAGTCAATATTGAAAATCCTAGCTTTATTGTCTTTTATATATTTATTCATTTGGTACAGAGTCTCACTAAACAGTTAAAGCTCTTAGTGATCCTCCTATCTCGGTCTCCCCAGCACTGGGATGACAGTGAGCACTACCACACCCAGGCTCTGTGGCCTGCATGGCAAGCCCAGGATGCAAGGCCCCGGAGCTGGCACAGCATGCAGTGCCAGGGATTGAACTTGGGTCTTTGCATTTGCCAGGCAGGTGTCTGACTGCTATGCTACCTCCCCAGCCCTTAGCTTTATTATTGATTGGAATTTTGGCTCTTGTTCTGCTTTGCAGCTGCTCTGTGCCACGGTGTAACAGGTAGGTACTATAGTAGATTTTAACTGATTTGGAAGTTAAAATAACAGCCTTGAGGCAGAATTGCACCAACATCACCTGTCTCATAGGAACTGCTTCAGTACCTCTGCAGGCAAAAGTCTTAAGGAGAAAGTTTTAAAGGGAAATGCCAGTATGATTTTATGCCATAGAGCATAGAAATACCTTAGTGGATGCTAAGGCAAATACTTCTCTGATGTCTTCAACATTATTTCTTTTCAAACTGCTATGAAGCAAGCCTATATTTCTAGTCTTTTTCCTTTTAGTATATGTGGAACCATGTGGCAGGCTTTTATCAATAAAAATGAAGGAATAAGTTGAGTCCTTGCCGCTTTCAACCTCTCTCTGTCTATTTTCTGGTTCACATAAGTGATCAGGAGAGCCCAGCATATGGCAGAAGCTGGAAAGTCAGGAAACTTGCTTCCTGTCTGCAAGGAATATTAATTCTGGCCTCAGTTGAGAAGGAAACATAGCAGAAGATTCCCTTGAAGAAATGATGTTTAAATGAAGACCTTAAGTGGAAAAAGAATTCAGCAGTATGGACTATATATAATCTGACTAAACTTTATCCAGGTTTGTGAATAGCTACAAAAAACTGAAAATTCCATGAAATCACTACAAGAGGGAAAGTAGCCTGAAATTAACAGAACTGATAAAAATGCTTTATGAAATTTCTGGATGATAGATTAATAGTAGTCCATGTTGTTGTTTTAAATAATACTGAGTGAAAATAGAATATCCTTAAATGTTTATATTGGTGTTATTCACTAGTTAGTGGTCTGTTCTTCTTACTTTCATGTATTCAACATTATCTATTAAATGTCAGGTATTATATTTTACATTTTTTTTTATGGTACCGGGGATTGAACTCAGGATGTGCTTGCCAGGCTGATGTTTACACTGCTGAGCTAGCTCCTCAACCAGTATTTTACACAATTTACATAACCATGTATAATACAGAGTATCTGATTTTATATCATCTATAGTCTGTCAAAAAAAGAAACAGAGTGTACCAATTGTGATGAAATGGAGCTAGGGGACACCGGGAGGTGAAGGTGTGAGCTACTGTATAGACTTCTGGTCTACTTTGCAGAGTGGAGAGGAACTGCTGCTTCAGAGGAAGTGACACTTAAATTGAGATCTGGCCAAGATGAGCAAGTGCTAATTAGACTGAAAGAGCGAGAAAGGTGCTTGTGAGCCCACTGCGATGGCCTGGGCTGGGAGGAAAGGTGAGAAACCTGGTACCAGAGAACAACACATGCTCCGAGGTGCAGATGAAGCCAGAATGAGTTGGCGTGAAGCCATGCTTTCAGATATGTGAGCTATCACTGAGTAATGTAAGCAGGGTAGGACAACCTTGCTTTCAGGATCATACTAGTTCTTGTTTTAGAAGTTTATTGTGGTTAAAGTGAGGGATAAAGATTGGCAGAAATTCAAGTAGACAGCGAGGTCAGCGGTGAAGAGGTGACTCCAGTACTTCAGGAACGCAAAGATAACAGCTGAGACCTATAGCCAGGGGCCCATGATGGCAAAGGGTAGGTAGTTTGTGAGAAGTTGTTTTTTGACTGAAGTAACAAAGAAGCCAGCAATGACACAAATAACATAAAGAATTCATTTGAATAATTCTGATTTATTGCCTAAAATCTATGAAACAACACCAATAGAAGCAAAAATACGTTTTGTGATCTTGGCACTCTATGTAGTAAATTTGCTCACTTTTCTCTCATTGTTCGTTATTTCTGCATATGTGGACTGCAGACGTTTTCTAGGCTTTCTATTTGTCTGTATTCAATAAAAAATGATTTCTTCAAGTAACATAAAACTACAGTTATTTAAAATTAATTGAAAATTTTACAGTAGTTTTCTTAGTAGAAAACAGATACAGTTTAAAGCTCAGAAAGGAGATTCTGGATTTAGTGGGGGAGGATCTTGGAATAATGCATTCCAGATGAAAACACAGCAAGAGTGGAAAGCCCAGTCCCCAAGGACTCTTACTTCTCTGTCCCCTTCCATCTCCCTTCCCCCAACCTAATCTCTCAAATGTGCAACTGGAGAATTCCTCTAAAATTCCAGAATTTCTAATGCTTTTCCTGTATTTCCTCACTATTCCCAAGTAAGAAAATATTCACCTCCATTGCATTCTTTTTTCCTGCACTAACACATCTTGAAATCCATGCTTTCAGGTTTACTTGCCAGAACTCTGCATTTGTGTAATGTGCCTCACATTGTTCTTTCACTTAATAATTTTGAAATTTTATTCTAATTAATTGTATTGAACTAATAGCACCAAAAATAATTCATTTTGGAAGATTACTTCTTTGTTTGGGGCCTAAGGCATTAATCATGTAAAAAGAAAATTTTTTAAAAAGTTATTAGATAAATAAAATTAAAAAAAAATTAAAAAAAAAAGGGGACCAGCGGGATGGCTCAGTGGTCTAAAGTGCTTGCTTGGGAAAGCTTGGGCGGCTTCAGGGACCGCGGTTCAATCCCCGGCACCACATGCTGCGCCAGCCGTGCCGTCAGGGCGCGGGCTGAGCCAGCCATAAAAATGAGTGAATAAGCAAATAAAGGTTATGAAACAAGAAAAACAAAAATAAATAAATAAAAATTTTAAAAAAAGTTATTAGAAGAAGAGCTTAGCTGCTATGAGTTTGGTCTGAGGTAGGATCAGTTACAAACACTATTCATAGAAATTGGAAGTCACAAAGTTTCAGTTGGAATTTCTGGAGGTGGACATAGAATTCAAAAAAGATAATCACATGAGAAGCATCAGAGGCCATACCATTGTTGGAGCAGTAGAGGGCTTTCATGGCTTTTGCCAGACCAGAGTTCTATGGCACAGAAAGTGGAAGAGCTGCTAATTCGCTTTACTTTAGAAATCAAAATTTTAACAATATTTTCCATCTTCTGGACAGCAAAAAATTAAAGATAGATAATCTGTTTTCATCTGTTTAGAACTGCTCAGAGCCACTTCCATCAGTATAAAATTAGGACAGTGTGCATTACATAGTGGCACTTGGTCTTAGAGGAAGGGACTGAACTAGAAGGAGAAGTGTAAAGTGATTAAATGCAGAACCTGTGTCCCTCCACAGCAGGGGAGTGGCATGTGGGGTGAGAGGCGGAGGGACTGACTGACCGGGGTAGACCCATCAGGAAGATGCGTTTTTGGCTGCCTATATGGCATTAAGAAAATGCAGACTATGACGCTGCAATTGTCATTTCATTTAACTAAAATTAGGTCATAAACAATTTTACACAAGCTCTTTGTTGGTTGAAGAAAGATATTTTCGTGGGTATTATTTTGAAGTATTTTCCAAAAATTCCATCGTGGATTACTTGTTACTCAGAAAGAAATTCATATATATATATATATATATATATATATATATATATATATATATATATATATGTTTTCACTGGTTGCCTTTCTTTAAAGGAGATTTTTAGCTTCATCATTCACTATACCAGGTATAATATTCTTTCCATGGTGAGATATTTCTCTTTCTTCTCCCGTTTCTCTTCCTCTTTCCTTTTCTTCTTTTTTGTGGTGTTGGAACATGGCAAAGCATTTTGATTTTTAAGAAAAGGAATACCGATCCTGCTGTGGTTTGAATGTGTCCACATAACTCATTCGAAATGTAATCCTCATTGTGAGGTATTGAATGAATGGGACCAGGTAGAACCTTTGGGGACTCATTACAATTAGGTGAGGTCATGAAAGGTCTTTTGTACAGCAAGGAAGAGAGGGCCAAGCTAGCAAGCTGGCTCAGCCTCACTTTGTGATGCCCTGTAGCATTTTGGGAGTCTGTACACAGTTTGCACCAGAAAAAGGCTCATGCCATATTACTAGTACGTCTTAATTGCTTTTCTCTCATTGCTGGGATAAAATACTTAACTCCTAAAGTTAAAGAGGGGAAGGGTTATGTAGCTCACAGTTTGGACAGGTTCTAGGTCATCACTGGCTGGCTCCAAAGAAGGGTGGCTGGGCAGAGAACAGCTCATGACATGGGAGACAGAAAAAAGCCACAAAGGAGCAGGGCAAGACCCTTTCTGTACATTGTATGTAGGCTACACAGCCAAAGGTGCGAGTAGCACTCATTTCTTAATCCCAATATTGGACTCTGAATCAATCATAAACTCTAAGCTAAGCACCCTCTGAAAAGTTCATATCCTATGACTACATGAAGCCTTGGGGGTTGTGTATCTATACACAAGTCATATACGCTTTCAGCCCTTAAACTTGGACATTCAGCATTTAGAATTGCAACAAAAATTTTTATTTTCTTAAAAATTACCCAGTCCATGGTTGTTGAGTACAGCACCTGCAAATGGAATAACACTTACTTACTTCTGGGGAACTGCTTACAAGTGAAGGAAACAATGATTAGCGTAGAGAAGGTGGGTGGTTGATACTGTTCTTAGGCTGCCTGGATACTCATTTTCTTCTTCAGCCCAGTTTTCAGAATTGATCCTGGAGCTGACGCCTGTGAGTCAATAGTGAATCCAGCCAAATCATTATGCAGGTGAAGGTCTAAGCAGGTTAGACACACCTAGGTGACCCTAATTGTTAATTTGATGTAGTGAAAATAACTTAATTTTTAAAGTAATTTAAAATCATCTTTATATAAAAATAAATAAACTGCTATTTAAGTAATTCTCAAGATGGACATTGTAAATGCAGCATATTGTGGGGCTGAGAATCAGGTTAGATATTTTCCTACTGTTTGCTTGTAGAAGTCTAAATTACAGGCATATGGAGTTGTAGTGATTTTTGGAGACTTAGGAGTAAATACAGAACTATAAATGATTAGCTTTGTAAAATTAGAAGATCTGTCAGAAATTGTCATCAATATTTTCTCAAAATTTTCTGTCCACAGGCTTCATAAAATTTTCCACTTTTTCTCCAATTAAGGATTTATGTTCATTCCATTTTTTTTCCATTTGCCAAATAATGGTCAGCTTTTACAAAACAACCTTTAAATACGTATAACAAAAACACAGTTACGTCCATCTTCATTTTGGTCAGTCAAACATGTAATTTATTTTCATAATTTTGCTTCAAACCCAGATGTTATTCACTAATGCTTGACTATGTCAGATCAGGGTAAAGCTCCAGATAGTAATAATTAAGAAAAATATTTAGCCTTTTTTTTCTCTAGGAGTTTTTAAACTTGGTTTGCAAACATTGTTAAAAAATCGTTCTTTCATCAATTTCCATATCCAATTTTTTTTTTTTTTTTTTTTTTTTTTTTTTTTTTTTTTTTTTTTTTTTTTTTTTTTTTTTTTTTTTTTTTTTTTTTTTTTTTTTTTTTTTTTTTTTGGCTTTTTGAGACAGGGTCTCACTATGCAGTTCAGGCTGGCCTTGAGCTCACTTTTGTAGCCCAGGCTGGTCTCGAACTCGCACCGATCCTCCTGCCTCAGCCTCCCGAGTGCTGGGATTACAGGCGTGAGCCACCACGCCCGGCTCCAAACCTAAGATTTTGAAAATATTTGAGGATTTATTTTGCTGTCAAATTAATGCCAATAATATATGCGTTATGTGGCACTCATATTATAATGCACAGGGCTGGTTTATGTATGCATGGGATAAGAACTAAGTACAAGACATGCCAGGATCAGGTAAACATTCTAGAATTTTATTCATGTTAACTTCTAGACTAAAAGTAGGTGAAAAAAGCTTTGACTTCTATTTAGAAAGGTAGTGCTAGAGATTATCGGCCATTTTTATTTTACTGTATTAAAGAAAAGCAACCTCAAGGCATCTATCAAAAGAAGAGACCATAGACACTGAACAACTATAAGAGGCAAAGTATAGCTAAAGGGAACTAATAAGGGAGTCAAATAATCTTGTATCAATTGTAGTTATCAAGTTCTACTCATTAGGCAGATTCTGATGGCCATACTTTTTCACAAGTCAATAAGTGGAGCTATAGTGGCTTCTAAAAGTAACAATGAAGATACTTGTTATTGTGAATCCTGCAATTCAGAGACTAGAGACCCCCCAAAAATATAAGTCATATTTGAATAACTATGCAAAAGTTATCATCATAGACTGTAGGTATATGATTTGCATGGTATGTAAAATGGTTCTGAGCTACAAATGTAGACTAGTAGAAAGGGCTACAATGAATATCAACTCTGTTTTTGGTATGAAACACAGGAACTGAAGCAACAAAAGCCAATATTTTTTGCATACAGGGATTAATTACATGGTCAAGAACTGGAATTTACAAGGAAGCATATTAAATAAAATAGCAGGCTAGCTTAAGCAGCATTCCCACAAAAGCAATAAACTCAGAGCACCAAGAGAACTGGCAAATGTAATGCTTCACCTCTTTTCTTAGGCACAGCTATCTGTGTACAGGTTGGGAAGGTGTAAACTTGTGACTAGCAAACTGCATACAACAAACATTCGGAAAGGTCCTGTATGAACAATTTTTTTTTTTTTTGGGGGGGTAACTGTTTTAAAGACTTGTACCTCCAAATGGGAATTTCTTGAATGTTCTTCTACTGGAGTGAGGCTAATAAATGTTTTTGCCCCTTTTGTCATCATGACTACTCCTGGAGTGAATCTCTCTGTGTGTGTGTGTGTGTGTGTGTGTGTGTGTGTGTCTCCCCAACTCAGCCTGCCCTGGGAGAGGGGCTGGCTCACCCGGGGTGGTGCTGGGGATTGAACCACAGTCTGTGCTCTTGCATAAGCTTGCCTAAGCAGGCTCGTTAGTCCCCTGAGCTATCTCATCGGCTTCCCAAGCGAATGTTTCAGTCCTTCCTTCCATAGTTTGCTACACAAGTTCATCTCCAACAGATTACCTCCAGAAGCCCTGCAGAGCCAGTCACCTAGGGAATCTAGTGTTTCTCTCTGTAGGTGTGATATGGGTCTTCAACAATGTTAAGCAAAACACAGAATAATGTATACTTTTAACTATATAACCTGACAGCATAACTCGAGAGTCTTGATTTGCCCTTCTTTCAAGGGCTACCTCAACTTCATGATAGCTTACAAAGCCCTTCATGCTACAGCCCTCCCTTCTCAAAAGGTCTTCTCTGAGCAGCCTTTCTCAAATAGGTCCCCTTATTTCACCAGAGTTCATGTTGGTTTCCGTAACAGGATGCATCACACATTATAATTAATGTTTGTTTCTAGAGTATCTCCAATCCAGGACTGTCCACACAATGAAGGGTGACAGGAGTACATGGCCTTGGGGACTAATGCAGGGCCTGAATATTGTACACTTTCTACCGGGTCATCAAATCATGTTGGGAAATACAAGGAACACTAAAAAAGGTCAAACAGAATAGGAAGTAACAGAGCACCCTGCCCAGCATAGACAAGTACCTTGGGGTGAAACTATCATTTCAGAGATCTAAGTAAGTGGAAATGAGGTATCATGGTATAAATTGTGTACCTCAGGCAATAAATAAATAAATAAATAAATAAATAAATAAATAAATAAAATATCTATTGAATTAACCTTTTTTTCCCAGATAGAAATTCCTCTCAAAACTTTCTGTACTTAGGGTTATTAAAAATTGGTTGCTAATACCATTATGCCTTTCCAGAGATATTGGAAAGCTTCTGCATTCAAGATAAAGAAGCTTGTGCTGATTATCAGCCAGCCCTACTTAGCTACTTAGGCATCTTCCTTCTCTTGCTTTGTTTTCGTGCTTTCTGTACTTTTCCATGTTCAGTGTACAAGTTGCCGTGACTTGTAGTATGTGAAAACTTTTTAATTTTCTTAAGACATCTTCCTCAGTGGAAATTTCAATTGAGGGAAGAACAGGATGGCCCTGCCTAAAACATGTGGAGTGGCATGTGGACAGGGCACTTTACATGTATAAAGCATAGCTCCAGTGAGTGTGCACATCATACTGTTGACTTCATGATGGGCGCAGACAGGGACCTAACCCTTCCTGCCTGCAGGAAGGAAACCTCAGTGTACATTTTATTTCCTTGAGCCAATCTGCCTCCTCTCATAGAGCTGTGCCTGCTCACATCACCTCTTTTAAACTCGCTTATAGAAAATGAGGATGTAGGGCCAGGGAGAGCGCTCAGTGGAATAAGTGCTTGCTTGGCAAGCACAAGGTCCTGAGTTTGATCTCTGTTACCACCCTTGCCCGCAAAAAGAAAGAAAATGAGAAAGTAGTCCATAAACAGTGGTGTTAAAACCTACCTGAAAATTTCAGTTGTGCGTCCATTTCTAGAATAAAGGAGAATTGTCTGCTGCTATTAGTCAACAGAATTACTTATTTTAGAAACTTAGTTCTTTTAACCCAATATGGTTAAATTTAAAATTTTTTCCAAAATTCCTTAAAGATTAAGAAAAAACCAAAGTAACTAACAAATAATTAAAATAAAAGCATTGTTGCCAAATTAGAAGCTCAGCATAGCTCTATTTTCCTTTGAGTTTAGCCTGCTTGGGGGGTGGTGGTGGGGTCATTATTCACATTCCACCAGCCATTATCCACACCCACTTTCTTTTTAAAGGAAAACATTTACTTTGTAACTTGGTTATAGTGAAATACAAAGGGCCTCTTTGTGTGTGAAAATGAAACTGGGTGTGAGTCTTTTAAGGAAAAATTAAAGAAGGATGTGGATGTGGGGGGTGAAATTCCCAAGTCTTGCTCAGTTGATCCTGCCTACCTCCTGCTTAGAAAACTGCTCAGCAAGGCCCAGATGTTGTGTATCAAGGGGCAATAGGGTACCTCCAGGGGATCACAGCCGAGACTGCGTGTTCTCCAAACTATGTTAGCAATACCTGCTGCAAGAGAGGATCCAGCCAGGTATCTCCCATCTAGCAGATGCTGTCTACAAAACTGAGTTGCTTCTTCCTGAAACTTGCAGTCCCGCATGCATGTCTAAGCAGGATGAGAACTGATAGCTGAGGAAATCCATTCGAGGTGACTTGTCAGGTGACCTAACATTCTAGAAATGTAATAAGAAAGGACACCTTTGAGGCACATGCTGGAACAGGCTAGGAGGCTCTACAAAGTTTGATTTTCTGACATGTCCTCAACTCTCTACTTCCTCCAAGAGTCTCCCAATCTTCTGTTTTCTCTGCTGTCTTCTCCTACCCCTAGTCCCCTGGATTTTTTTTTCTCTCAGCCTCCTGACATTGATGGTTGAGCTTATCCTAAGACCAATCTTCACTTTCCATCATTGTCTAACATGTGTTATTGTTCTTTCTTCCATAAAAAAAAAGTTTTCTGCACTGTAAGTCCATCCTCTCATGAGCTACTAGTGTCCTAGCATTGTAGAGACACCGCACCAGAGATCACTGGGTAACATCCATCAGCGGCCTTTTCTTATCCCAGGCTGCTTGTCTCCTGTGAAACACTGGGCACCATCAGCCTCACTGTGCTTTCTGTTCTTGCTTAGAACAAATATTAAGAAATATTCTTTCTTAATATTGTCATCACAATTTGTCTCCTATGTCTTTAGATATTGCTTACTGTTCCTTTTCTTACACATTTTTTTCTAACTTGCACTCTCCACAGCACTATTAGTCTTTGAATTAACCACAGTTCCCATCTTCTAGGTCTCCTCTCTCATAGGCCTCTGCTCTCATCAATCAGCTGCAATAACCATTTGAAAGATTTAATCATGTAACGTCAAAGCCTTTAAGTGGTTTTTCTCAGTGAGAGTCAAAGCCAGATTCCTTACAATCCCTGCGATGTGCTCTCAGTCTGGCCCAGCCTGTGCTTCTCAGCTGAGCCTCAGTGCTTCTGCCTGTTCTGACTGCTGCAGATCTCTTCAAGGCTGGCCTCGGTGAAGCGCCTACTCCAAAGGGCACATAACTGTGACATAGTATATGTGTTGCTAAATTTTTCTCCCCCACCTAGAATAGAGAAGGTTGGACTGCAGAGGGATATAGGGAGCATTTTGTAGTGAGACACTCATTTTATGATGTTGGTGGCAGTTATACACCTGAGGATGATTTTCAAGGTTCATCAAATTAGTGAATTTTATTCCACCTAACTTATGTCTCAGAAATATCTTGAACAATATCTGCGTACAGTTAATTTTGCAGTTTTGTTTTAATCAGTCTGAGACAACACATTTTTAAGCACATTAAAAAAGTTTCAAAGTCTAAAGCCTTTTTTACTCAGAAAAGTTTGATTCATAGGACTCCATTTTTTAAAAAAACTAAAACTGTAAGATAAGAGATTCTCATATTTAAAAAAGGACACATGGAGAAAGGTAGTGTGCTTGAAAAGAAAGTTTCATTTTGGCCCACAGTCTCAGTCCATGGTCACTCTGTGCTGTCACTGTAGCAAAATAACACATCATAGCTAGGAGCTTGAGGGGCCCGGCAGGATGGCTCAGTGGTCTAAAGCGCCTGCTTAGGAAAGCTTGGGGGGCTTCAGTGACCGCGGTTCGATCCCCGGCACCAAATGCTGCGCCTCAGGGCAGGCTGAGCCGGCCACAAAAATAAATAAATAAACAAACAAAAGTTCTGAAACAAGAAAAAAAAAAAAAATAGCTAGGAGCTGGTGGTGGAGCAAAGCAGCTAAAACAGATAAAAGGGACCAGGACAAGATGGAGCCCCAACAGTGTGCTCCAGGGTCTCTTTCCTTTCAACTGGGTACCACTGCTTAAGCTTCTGCCACCTCCCAACGGCCCGTCAAGTTATGAATCCACCAATTGATTAACCCACTGGCAAGGTCAAAGCCTGTAGGATCCAATCACTCCTCCAAAGCCAAAACCTTTCATCTTGTTTTTTTTTTTTCCATTTGATGTATTTGGTACAGGATCTCACTATGCAGCTGAGACTTGTAGTGATCAGCCTCTCCAGCGCGGGGATTACACTAGCAGGCTGGGACTCGGTCACTGGCTCAGTGGGCCTTGGGGGTGGGGCCAGGACTACATGTGGAACTGTGGATCTAATCCTGGTCCCTATACTTGCCAAAGCAGGCCCTTAGTCTGCTGAGCTATCTTATTGACCCTTACCTTGTTATAATTAGAAACAAACCTCCAACATATGAACTTTTAGAGAATTTAAAAATTCAGTCTATAAAGAAATGCTTAAAGAATCCTCGATATTCACCTATCAAAAATGAGGCAAATTAAATGTTGGTCAGTAGAGATATAAATAAATTGTGGCCTATTCATATTTTTGAAGTAATAAAGAATCATTTTTCTTTAAATGTATGAGAAACAAGTTCCAAAGAATGTCATCATGAATTACTTATTTAATTAAATATAAAATTATAAATAATACACAAATACCCTTAGAAATTCTTAATCTATGAGTCTGAGCAATAAAGAGAAGCATCAGTACTCTATGAAAAAAATTAAAATTTACTCTTAGAAATAACTAAATCAAAGTGTTTATTTTATTTATTTTTTTTTTTTTTTGGTTTTTTTTTTGGTTTTTTTTGTTTTTTTTTTGCGGGACCAGGGTTCAAACTCACGACCTTGCACTTGCCAGGCAGGCGCTTGTGCCACGGAGCCATCTCCCCAGCCCCTCAAAGTGTTTAAAATAAAGTTTTCCCTAAGAAATTCACTTTAATTGAACCCTTACAAAATGCAACACAAAATCGTGGTTTATACTAAGATTGTTCAGGGAAAAAAAAAAGAAAGTGGCTAAGATGGCGTTACAAAAAGAAACTAGTAGAACAGACAACGGTATAGATGATGACTAAAAAATGGAAGTAGTGCACTACGAGAGATAAAAAGAGGTACATGAATAGAGACAATTAATACTATTATCATTAGGAGTCAAATCACCACGATCAGAAACCAAAAAGATAATTATTTGAGGGAGTGACAACACAGCCAAGGGCTATTTCCCTCTGTAAATAGTTTGGAGTTTTTAGGTTAAAACCCACAAAGCTGATCTTCCTGCAACAATTTTGATAGCGCGGTGTACATTGCTTTTCAACAGCATAAGGTAACATATGATGTGCAAACTAAGACAGTGATCTCTAATTATGAGGAATTCATGAACTCAATTGGGTTTATGTTCAGAACAATCAGACAATGTGAAAGAATGGGGAGAGGAGGATGCAAACACTTTTGGAAGAAGCAGTTGTGAGCTGACTCAGTGATATGGATTGCTGTTCATTGAGCAATAATAAAAGTTCTCTTTATTTATTGATTGTCTAACTAAATGCAGAATTATTTCAATTATTGAAATTTCTTAATCACCGACGAATAAGTTTATGTATCCATGTGTGAATTGATGCTGGTAAATTATACATTGTCAAGAAATTTTGTGATTGTATTGCTATCTAGACTTACCTTAGTGACTTTACTAGAAGGTTCTACCT
Source organism: Myocastor coypus (assembly GCA_004027025.1). Taxonomy (NCBI): domain Eukaryota; kingdom Metazoa; phylum Chordata; class Mammalia; order Rodentia; family Myocastoridae; genus Myocastor; species Myocastor coypus. The sequence goes on from PVJA010028046.1 coordinate 15,635, forward strand.
GTTAATATTATGACAAAGCAAATTACATTTGAAGATGAGTTTTGGAGGAGACATCCAAATCATAGCAAGAGGTGAGTCTTCAGTTTTTCACTAGCATAGTTTATTCCAATTACGAGAAAAGAGCGTTCCCTTAGTGACTTTACCAGAACTCTTGCATAGACTCCTGGATACTGTAGTGGGGCAATGGTGGCAGATTCATACAGCAGCGGTAATGCAGGTTTCCAACAAATCACCACCAAGTGCTGGGGCCATTGGAATGGTGACATTTCTAGATTATAATAATATTAAGATTATAGATAGATCATCTGTTATAATTTTGTAGAACAATTTTATGGAAATATAGATAGCTGAAGATATAAGCAGAATAAATCCTGTGTAGTGATCGTGGCAATTTTAGGCAATTTCATAAATGCAGATAGGTACAGTGACTGCTCCTTTCTTACAAATGGAATGAATTGTGCTAGTGAAAAACTGAAGATTCACCTATTGCTATGATTTGAATGTCTCTTCTAAAAGTCATCTTCAAATGTAATTTCATTTGTCATAATATTAAGAGGTGAAGGGGCCCGGCAGGATGGCTCAGTGGTCTAAAGCGCCTGCTTGGGAAAGCTTGGGTGGCTTCAGGGACCACAGTTCGATCCCCGGCACCACATGCTGCGCCAGCCCTGCCCTCGGGGCAGGCTGAGCCAGCCATAAGAATGAGTGAATAAATGAACAAAAGTTCTGAAACAAGAAAAAAAAAATAATAAAAAAATTTTTTTTTTAAATATTAAGAGGTGAAACCTTCAATAAGTGATTAGATCACATGTGCTCTCCCTCATAGGTGGATTAATTTTGTTATTATGTGGTTAGCTTCTAACCACACAACTTATTATTAAATTAACTTCTGCAGGCCCCTGAAAGGAAGGGCTCACAGGATTCTCTGGTTTCTGCCCTGTGAGTGCATACTTGTCTTTCTGACATGCTATGATGCAATATTTCACAACCAATTGAACTCTGTTCTAAATAAACTTCTACAGTTGCTTGTTTATCTGGCTGGGGGTGTTCTATTATAGCCCCAAGGATGCGCTAAGGTACCTAAGCACTCAGAGTGAGTGAGGCGCAGACCAGGAAGCTGAATGCAGGCCAGGGAACACTCTGTGAGTCTGTGTGTTTATCCTAAAATCATGCTGTCTCCAATGAGACCAAACTGGAGGAGCACAACTAATAAAAGTAAATAAAAGGTTATATAGAAGGCAGTTGGTTAGAGGACTGTATGTGCTTCACATATAAGCACTCTCAGAAAGAAATCTGAGCAGATGGTTTGGCTTGCCCTTGGCCGGTTTATTACCAAGCAGGTACAGTGTTATCAGTGTTGTATTCTTCTCTTGCGGCTTTGGTCCTAAACATTACGCTGGGAGCTCCTACTCATCACTGGGGATTCTTTTTAATAGGCAGTTAGTCAAAACTGTCCATAGTAGAAATAGAGGAATTGCCTGGGGAAAAAAAAAGATAAAATTAATGTGAGCACCAAATGCCTATAAAAGTCTTGTATAAAGGGCTGGCCAATAGCTCAGTGGGAAAGAGCTCAGTAGAATAAGTGATTGCCTGGCAAGCGCAGGGTCCTGACTTCAATCCCTGATACCGGGGAGGGGGGGGCGGGGGGGACGGACCTGAAGCAAAACAAAAAAAGATGAATAGCTCAGTGGATTAAAGTGGCTGCAAGTAGGCACAGGGGTGGGGGTTTGATCCCTGGGCCTACTTGTAGGTAGGTATGATGGGTATGATGGTCCGTGCCTGAAATCCTAGCTTTTGGGAGGTTATAAACAGGTGAATCACTATGCATACTGAGACCCTGAACACCTTGTAGACCCTTCCTGTGACCCCTCCCCAAAAAAGTCTTGTATAAATCTACAAAAACTTTGGGAAAAGTTTTATACCTAGTAACTTTTAAAAATCCAAACGTTTATGAATATATTCATATATAAGCACATGTAAGCTTATTAAGAATAGAAATATTTCCTAAATCCTTAGGTCTCTAATATTTGCTGTTACTATGACAAGTTTACATAGTAATTCAAGTTAAATAATCATTTGGTGAGTTTGAGTAAATAAGTCAAAAATTAAAAAAAAAATTAAAGGAAGAAAAATAAGACCAATAGAAAATGTTATCACTGGGTTCGATCCCTGCTGTGCTGTTCTGGCCCCACCCCTGGGTTGCACTGAGACAGTGACTGAGACTGGGTAAGGTGGCGCACACCTGTAATCCCAGGGCTGGGGAGGCTGAAAACAGGAGGATCATTATGAGACTGATCTGTGTAATAAGACCTTGTAGACCCTGTACTAATTATATTTTATATAGTCATCTGGTGAAATTGGTTAGATATTACCGATGTCCATGAGGCAAAGATAAATCTTACAAATGGTAAGTAAACGACAATCCAAATTGCTGGAGTGGATTGTTCAAGAAAAGGTACTTCACACTGGGAACATTTTTTCAGGAAAGAGGACAAAATAACCAAGGAAGTGTTTTGTGGCTTCATTACCTGTGTCTTTGGTTTGCCTTTGCTTGTGTTCTACTTGTTTCTTCCTTGAAGCACCCCACCAAGTGAGGGCTTTTAAGTTCAGTTTGGATGGAGATAATTTGTTAGCAAAGAAAGCTTTCTAAATTCAGATGTGGACTGGTTTAATTCAATACACTACTTGGGGGATGTTTTTAAAGCTTGGAACAGCACCAGTGCATTCTTTAGGTATAATAAACAGCACCCAGAAAAACAAATAGATTATGGTATAATATGAGTTCTAAATACATCTTGCACTTAAAGAATTAAGTGATTGCTTGCTTTCTGGAAAATGGCAATTGAAACAAATATGGTTGAATACACCACAAAATGATTTTGTGTGGGAGCATAGCGTTCTCTGTAGTGAGTCTTGTTCCTGGCAAAGGAACATGTCATGTAGCTGGCTTGATCTGTGAGCCCATCTGGAGGGAGCGGTAACTGCAGTGCGTGTGTTGGAGTCCGTGTCTCTACTGTTGTGTTTTCTTTTCAAACATCCTATTTCTTTAAGGGGAACAAATGTTTTCTCCACAAAGGCTGCCTCTGCTTCCCTCTTGGCTGCTCAGATTTCTGCCTGTTGTTTGGTGACCCGGTGGCTAGTGATTTCTCAGGGTCCCAGAGGAGGGCTCAAGCTAGCTGTTAGGACTGAACAAACAACCCTGGCTGAAACCAGGCCGAAACAGAATCAGCACGCTGCTTTCACCATTGTGGTCTTCAGTCTGTTTCTGTTTTCCTTGCCAAAATAGATATATTATCAAACACTGAGATGTTGCCAAACTCAGCAGTAAAACAGACTTGCAATAACTGCAGCTCTTTATGGAGTGCCACTAGGTGCCAGGCCTGGTAACAGGCACTTTACAAAAACTGCACTGCATTTAATCCTTGTAACAATATCATGAGGTAAGTGTCACTGTTTTAGTTTTACCTTCACTAAAATACAGGTTTAGAGACCTGGAGAGGTTACAGAAATTACCTACAGCTACTACAACCATAGGTCATAAGAAGTAGCAACTTAAAATTCTAGTGACTTACCTCTCTTGGTTTTCTCTTGCTGTAGTCTTAGACAAATGAATTGACTACTGCTTGATGTAGACTCTGTCTTCCATTCAAAGGGAATGAACACGTATGGAGCCCTGACAATCTGGTAGGCTGAGTCAGACGTGGAGGGTGGGATGCACAAACTTCCCTCATGGGTGGGGCTAATCTTTCTGGCATAATCTGTTCAAGGTCTCCATGGAGGTCTCATTTACACTGATGGTGTCCACCAATGTGTGTCCTGCTTGGCTCCTGCACCTTGCCTCCTTCCACTCTCCCATCCAGGCTCCTGACACTTACTGCTGCTCTATGCAGCCTTCTTTGAACTCCCTCAGTAGAGTCAGGTGCTTTGCCTCTCTGTCAGAGCTCCACAGGTCAAGTTCTGCCATGGTTTTCTGTTTATGCCTTGTCTGTGGCTGATTTTACTATATGATAGCAGAGCAGAGACACTGTACGAAAGATTGGCAAGTTCTTTCTTGGATTTCATAGAAAATATTTTAGAGCAGAAGGCCTCTATCATGAAATGAGAGAGAAGTGAATAAAACCCAGTTTCTGTTTATGGGCACTAGAATAGACTCTCCGTAGGAGCTTTTGTAGATTTTCATCATGTGATTTCTTAGCTTATGTTGTTTTTTAATTTTTTATTATTAATCCATTGCATAATGATGTGTTCATCATAGTTGTTGAGAATACAAGATGCACATATGATTTCTTATTTAAACATCATTAGTACATATCTTTTTTTTTTCATTGCAGAAAGAGAAAGTAGCTATATATTTAATCCAATAGTCCATAGCAATAGTGGGTTATCAGTTTATCTGGCACTATTGGGGGCTGTTGATTTAAGCCTTTTACAACTCAGCATATTAATATGGCTTTCATTTTTTTACCTTGTGGTTAGATTTTTTCTGCTGGATGGTTAAGACCAAGATAAAGCAAGACCTACATTACAAAAAAAATACATAACTTTTGTATCTGACAAAGTCAGTCAGTTCCCCTCAGGGTTTACCCTGGAGCCACGTACTGCTGTTTGCAAAGCTTTTTGTCAGTGTCAGCCTTCAGGATAAATCATGGCCATTGCTTTACCATTTTGCTCTCTGTGGAAACCTGAGAGAATGTCTTCCCTCTAGATGACTCTCTTTAGGCATACTGTACATCATCAATCACTTTCCTCTGTGGACACATAATCTCCTTGAACAGGAAATTTGGGACTCCACTGAGTTATGTGATATTACAGTATAGGTTCTTTTATATCCTGTGTTCTCACTGCCTTTAAAGGCTAGAGACAAATTACTGGCTATACTTGTATCCCTTATTTTTTCTAATTATTTGGACTACCAACTTAAGTTGTTAACCATCCAGAAGAGAAGCTTAATGGTATTATTTCCTATAACTTAGGCATTTGAGCTTAACGTCACTGTTTCTGCATATCAAACACCTTAGACATAACATGAAACAGGTATTGTCCATCAATTGTTGATATTCTAAACTTTAAAATACCTACAGAATATAAAAAAACAACGATTACACATTGTTACACAGATGTGCTTGAACTTAACTATTTACAAAATTGTAGCATTACATTTCTATGGCCTTTTTTTTTTTCCATGTCTCCTATTCTATTCTATTCTATTCTATTCTATTCTATTCTATTCTATTCTATTCTATTCTATTCTGCATTCCCACCAACAATTGAGAAATGTTTCTTTCTCCCCATGGCCTCTCCAAGATTTTTTGTTGGTTGAGTTCTTTATGATAGCCATTCTTTCTGGGTGAGATGGTATCTACGTGTCTTTTTAATTTGCATTTCACAAGTGGCTATGATGTGGAGCATTTCTTCATGTATTTATAAGCTTCTACTACTTATCCCCCTGAGAAGCAGATGCCCATTTCTGGATTGGGTCTTTAAACTTTGGGGCCCTAATGTATTTTAGTTCTTTATAAATTCTAGATAAAAAATTTTTAGTACTTGTTAGGTAAGATTTTTTCAAAATTTGTGCATTCTGCTTTCATTTTTTAAAATTTCTTTTGACATGCAAAATCTTCTCAGGAAGAGGAGGTCGTGGTTGTTGATTCTGTCAAGTGTTACACGTGCATTTTCATTTTTGTCCATGAGCTGTTTGCCTACTCCTATGTCTTCAAGGTTTCCTCCTACTTTCTCTTCCAGGAGATTTAGTGTTTCTGTTTTAATATTTAGATCGTTAATCCATTTTGACTTTAGTTTAGTGCATGTTGATAGACCTGGGTCAAGTTTTAGTTTCTGGCATGTAGAGAGCCAGTTTTGTCTGCACCATCTGTTAAAGAGGCTATCTTTCTTCCAGTACATTTGTTGGGCACCTTTGTTGAAGATGGCTGAGTATTTGTATTTGCTTCTGTATCTTCTAATCTATTCCACTGATCATAAGGTCATTTTTTTTTTTTTTTGCCAATACCATGCTGATTTTATTACAGTAGCTTTATAGTATGGTGTTAAGCCAGGAATTGTAATACCTCCTGCCCTTTCTTTTTGTGCAGGATTGCTTTTGCTATTCTTAATCTTTTCTGGTTCCAAATAAATTTTAGGAATGATTTGTTTAGGTCTGTGAGGTATGTTTGTGGTATTTTGATTGGGATGGCATTAAATCTATATAGCAATTTTGGGAGTATGGCAATCTTCACAATATTGATCCTTTCTATCCAGGAGCAAGGAATACCTTTCCATCTTCTCAAATCCTCTATGATCTCTTTATTCAGAATATTGTAGTTTTCACGAATAGATGTTTTATTTCTTTAGTTAGATTAATTCCTTGGTATTTCATTTTCTGTGGTGCTATTGTTTCTCTAATTTCCCTCTCACTGTATTTGTTATCAGTGTAGAGGACTGCTGTTGATTTTTGGGTACTGACTTTGTACCATGCTATGAGTATTAATTCTAGTAGCTTCTTGGTGCAGTGTTTTGGGTCTTCTAAATACGGTATAATGTCATCTGCAAATAATGATATTTTAACTTCTTCCTTACCTATTCATATTCCTTTTATCTCTATCTCTTCTCTAATGACTCTAGCTAATGATTCCAGAACTATATTGAATAGGATTGGTTATAGAGGACATCCTTGTCTTGTACCAGATCTGAGAATAAAATATTTTGTTGTTCCTTATTTAGAATTATATTAACCATTGGATTGTCATAGATGGCTTTTATCAGACTGAGGTAGAGGCCATCTATTCCAATTTCTGTAGGACTTTGAACATGAAGAAGTGTTGGACTTTGTCAAAAGTCGTTTCTGCATCAATTGAAATAATCGTGTGGTTTTTGGATTTAGCTCTATTGATATAGTGTATTACATTTATATATTTGCATACACTGAACCATGCTTCATTCCTGGAATGAATCCCACCTATTTGTGGTATATAATATTCTTAATTATTTGCTGCATTATGTTTGGGAGGCTTTTATTTAAGATTTTTGCATCTATGTCCATGAGATAAATTGGCCTGTAGTTCTCTTTTTCAGTTGCATGTTTCTCTTGTTTAGGTATCAATATATTACTTGCTTCAGGGAATGATTTTTGGGGATTATTTCCTTTTCAATTTCATTGAAGAGCTTGAGGAGTATTGAGATTGTATCTCCTGTAAATTTCTTGTATAATTCAGTGTGAATCCATCACAACCTGGACTTTCCTTTGTCTGTAGGTATTTTATTACATGTTGTATTTCATTGGCTGTTATTGGGTTACTGAGCATTGTGATATCTTCTTGATTCAGTTGTGGTAATTGATACCTTTCTAGGAATCTGTTCATTTCATCTGCATCTTCAATTCTGTGAGAGTAAAGATTCTCAAAGTAGATATGAATGATCTTCTGAATCTCCACTGGTTCTGCAATAATTCACCCTTTTCAATCCCTATTACTTGAATTTGAGTTTTTTCTTTCCTCTTTTTGATAAGGTTAGCTAGGGGCATATCAATTTTATTTAATTTTTTGAACAACCAGATTTTTCATTTGTTAATTGTTTATATTCTTTTCTTCATCTGGATTGAATTAATTTCTACTCTAATCATTATTGTTTCCTCATGTCTTTGGCTGTTAGGTTTGGTTTGTTCTTCCTTTTCTAGATGATTGAAGTGCAGCATAGTTTGTTCCCACTCCTTTTTGTTAACGTGTGATTTCAAAGTTATAAATTTCCCCCTAAGAAATGATTTCATTGCATCTCATAAATTCCCATAAATTGTGTTTGAATTTTCATTAAATTGTAGACATTTTTTAAATTTCTTATTTACTTTCATCTGTAACCCATTGCTTGCTGAAGAGGGTACTGTTTAATTTCCATGTGGTTATGGAATTTTTGTGTTTTTTTTTCTGTCATTTATTTCCAATTTCATTGCACTGTGGTCAATAATACTCATGGGATAATTTCTATTTTCTTGCATATACTTAAGCATGACTCATTGACTAGTATGTGGTCTGTTTTAGAAAATGTCCCATCTGCAGCTGAAAAAAATGTGCATTCAGAAGCGACTGAGTGGCACATTCTGCATATGCCCACTAAGTCCATTTGTTGTAAACACTGGTTCAGTTCTGTTATTTCTTTGCCAACTTTTTGTTTGCTTGACCTATATTTTTGGGATAAAGGAGTGTTAAGGTCTCCTATTAGGATTTTGGTATTGGATATTAGAGTTTTCATGTCTATTAATATTTGTCTTACATAGCTGGGGGCTCCTGTATTGATTACATACATATTTATGAGTGTTATCTCTTCCTCTTCAAATTTTCCCTAACCAGTATGTAGTGGCCTTCCTTATCTCATTTGATCATTCTTGGTTTGAAGTTGAGACTGTCTGAGAATAAGATTGTTACTCTTGCTTTTGTCTGAGGTGCTGGTGCATGTATTATTGTTTTCCATCTTTTGACTTTCAGCCTCTGAATTTCTTTATGAGTTAAGTGTGTTTCTTGCATATTGTTGGTTTGTTTCCTAATCCACTGTGCCAATCTATTTCTTTTAATTTGTGAATTGAGACCATTTACATTGATGATTATAATTGATCTGTGTTGATGTATACTTGCCATGTTATTTACCTGTTGTTGGTTACCCTTTTACTTCCTGTGTTTAATTTTTCACTCTTTTGGTTGAGTTCTTTCTATTTTCATTTGTGGAGTACTGGTCACTTTGGTCCCTCTTTACAGTATCTTTTAGTAGTCTGTGTAGTGCTGTTTTTGTCATCATGAAATTGTTCTTTGTCACGAAAGTATTTTAATTCTCCATCAAACTAGAAAGAGAGTTTTTCAAGGCTTTGCAGTTTGGGTTAGAATTTGTTTTCATGAAAGACTTGAAGAACTCTGCTCCATGCTCTTCTTGATTTCATGGTTTGTGAAGAGAAATCTGCCACATTTAAATTGATCTGTTTCTTTTCTCTTGTGGCTTTTAGTATGTTATTCTTGTGCCAGATTTTTGGGATCTTGACTATTATATGTCTGGGTGTGTTTTTAATTGGGTTGATATTTTTTTGAGTTCTATATGCTTCAGTCATCTGAATGCGAAGTTGTTTCCCCATATTTTGGAAGTTTTCTGCTATTACTTCTGCCCTACTTTCTCACTGATGCCTATTAATCTCATGTTGTTCATCTTTGCATCTTCTTATAGATGTCGAATTATTTTTTCCTGTACCCTAGTTGTTTTTAAGAGGTCCTTTCTTACCTTTTCACTACCTGCTACAGTGTCTTCAGGATTTGAAACTCTATCTTAAATTTCATTGAGATGGCTTTGCCAGCTTGTCATTGAGGTTTTAAGTTCCTGTGTATCTTTCAGTCTGCTTCATGTGATCTATTTCTTTCCTGTATTGCTCATTCAAGAAGCCCATTGTTTTTATAACCTCCTCTAAATTTTTTTTTGTCAGTATCTCCTTCAGAAGTAGTTATTACTTCTTTCATTATGGTTATCCTTTCTTTTTTGCTTCAGAAATTATTTCTTATCTGATTTCCTCTCAACCTTTCTGCAGTTGTCTCTACTTCATACACCAATAATTCAGAGATTTCCTTTTTTATTCAAAGATGATTTCTGATTTGATTCCTTCTCTACCATTCTGCAGTTGTTTCTTTACTTCAGATGCTATTAATTCAGAGATTTCTGTTGTGTTATTCCCATTGTCTTCTATGTTAGTGTCTTCTGCATTTTTTCAGGGTGGCCTCAGGTCCTGAGATTGAATTTTGCTCTGTCTCTTTGTCATTGTTTATAGCGCTGTCCTCTGACCTTTGGTGTAGAGCTTGATGCCATTATACCTTTAGTGTAATTCTTAACCAGAAGAGATTATATGGTTAATGCAGTTATAGTTATATATTAACAGAACTATAGTTAGGAACACTAATAATGGGTAGTGATACTTTGCAGTTGACAAGCTTTTATAACTAATGAGTTTGTATTTGACACAATAAGAGCAATCCTTATGTCTGTGTAGCTAAGCAATATTAAATTAGGAGTTTGTATTTAATTTAGTTCTGTCTGATTACCTCCGTTTGATGTACCTAGGATGGATGGGGACAGAGGATGAGGAGGTCAGTCTGGGAGGCCATGTGGAGCAGAAATTCTCTTCCATACGTGCACACCTGGGGCGGAGGGGGGCCAATGATGTGGAGGTCCGTCTGCTGTGCCATGTGGAGCAGGAAGTCCCTCAGGTGTGGCTCAGAGGTGTCCAGGTGGATGGGGCAGAATATGAGTAGGTCAGTCTTGTGGGCTGTGTGGAGCAGGAAGTCTCTTAGCATATGTTTTTTTAAGAATTTAATTTAGTTTTTCCTTGCCAACCCTAAATGTTTCAGCCTTTTGAAATGGCTAGCCCACACTCCGGTTTTTGACTATGTGGATTGTATGTGGATGGCTGCCTTGTGCGTGTGCACATCGAGCACTTGCTCCCGATGTGCTCCCCTAGAGGTTTTGTGTCTCTCTCTCAGGCTGTGCTGGTATATCTTGCTTGACTCTTCACTCACAGTATTTCCTAATATGGTCAAGCAATGGCTGTAATTCATCCTGTAGCCTGACAAAGACAAAAAGCTGTATTTCCTAATATGTCCCTTTGTTCTAGCCATTAGTTTGACTATCATGAAATAAGTTTTAGGACTATCTTTGAATAAAATGCTCATCAAGGAAGAGTCTATTTATTTCAGCTTTCTCATTCCTGTCCTTAAGTTATTCTACCTGCCAGAAATCTCTATTGCAATTTTCCAACTGGGTACTATGTCAAATACTCGCCAGGGATTTGACCTCAAATGACAGTTATGCTGGCTTGGTGTCGACTGTATGCCTCCTTCCAAATAAAGGGACACGATATTTGTAGAGTATTATACTTTGGTTATTTATTTATTTGGTACAGGGTCTAGCTATAATAGCTCAGACTTGTAGTGATCCTCCTGTCTCAGCCTCCCCAGTGTTGAGATTACAGGCATGTGCCACCACACCCAGTTTGAATGCTATGTTTTTTAACCAATGGAAATATAAAAAACATGCCCCTCCGCCCTATTTTAATCTTCTCTGTTCCCTAATATATACCACTGTCCTCCTAGATTTCATATCTTAAAATGTCTTGTTTGTGCTGTCTTCTCTTTTATCATCTTTTTCTCTTTGAAAATGCTCATATTTGGGGTACTTTTTAAACTCTATTACCATATTTAAAATATTACAAGTATTATTCTTTTTAAATTCTCCAGCACTCATTGCGAAACAGTATTAACACTTGAATTAGAGCTCTTTCACTCAAAATGCCCTTTAAGTGAACTAATAGTGGAGATAGCTGCATGATTTCCTTTTCCACTTGCATAGTGGCAGTTATCGCAAGCTCCTGCATGAAGACTAGTGTCTCATCCTCCAGGAATATCTCCCTGATTTTCTGGTGTCCTCACATCCTGACTTATCATCTGCCCTACAGAAACATCTTTAATGATGCATTGGCTATGTTTAAAATGTTTGTATACTCTTTCAAAGAACCAGAGTTTTCGTTCATTCATTCTTTGTATTGTTTTCTTTGTCTCAATGGAATTAATTTCTGCTCTGATCTCTATAATTTCCTCCCATCTTTGGGTTTTGGGTTTGGTTTGCTCTTCCTTTTCTAGATTATCAAGGTGCAATATTAGAATATTTATTTGTTCTCGCTCTGTTTTCTTAGTGCGTGAGTTTACAGCTAGAAATTTCCCTCTAAGCACTGCTTTTATTGCAAACCACAAATTCCAGTAAGTTGCGTTTGAATTTTCATTGAATTGTACATATTGTTTAATTTCATCTGTAACCCATTGGCTGCTGAGGAGGATGTTGTTTAATTTCCATGTATTTATGGGGTTTTTGTGGTTTCTTTGTCATTTATTTCCAG
>PVJA010028047.1:0-27969 GCA_004027025.1 Myocastor coypus
TCTCTCTCTCTCTCTCTCTCTCTCTCTCTCTCTCTCTCTCTCTCTCTCTCTCTCTCTCTCTCTCTCTCTCCTTTGTCCTTCCCACTATGCTCAGGGACAAATCACGCCCATTTACTCTCAGGTGAGGGAGAGCTGAGGTGTGCTGTTGTAACTTCCCGTTTCAGTGACCAAAATGCCACCCAACAGCTAAATAAGTGCCCTGAACCTGAATTCTTTTTCTGAAACTTTAATTTGTTTGGTTATGTACTTATTGTAAAAGGGTAAAACTTTTGAAAGAAAATAAATGGCAAGGGCCCCAAACATTAGTTGCACAAATGTAAAATAATTGGGCACACATGTCTTAAATTTCAGTCACTCCTCCGATTGATAAATGCATAGAGGAACTATATGGAACACTATATGCTCAGTTACATGCTCAGCAAGTGCCAAGCTGTGGCGTTAACTTGCAAATTTATGAGGAAAAGAAGACATAAAGTAGTTAAGAGGTATGCGCCAAAGTGTCTGATACGGAGCTCTGTTGGGCTCTGAAGTGACCCTTTAACCACTGTATGTTGCTGTTTGGGGTTTAACTATAGCTCTATTCTGTGAAGATCAGAGGAAATACCACCAACAGGCTGCCTGGCTTTCTCAGATTTATAGCTGAGTGGATAAACTATGATACACCCACAATTTGGAAGAGTATGACAAACTCTGTGATGAAGAAAACACAGGATGATTTTGAAACACATAGAAGTGGCTCCTCACAGAAATCATTGCCATTAGACACTGCTTAGCTCAAAAGATGTGAGAGGATCTGATAAGAAATAAATCTATAGGACAGAGAATTGCAACAGGAAGAACCTATTGAAACCACAGGCCTTTGAAAAAACAGCTTTATCCATTATTAGATCTTAAACTTGTGCAGTAAAGAATTAACCTCACACAAACAAATATCTGACATTTGTTCTCTTGTGGAAGGTGGTATTTCAGCTCTTGCACTGTCCCATCTGAAAACAAGTCTTCGCTTGCTTGGATGCCTTGGGCCACACAAGATAGGTAACAGTGTGATGAGGTGGATGTGTGTGGCCTATGGGCTACAAGACATCAGCTCAGACTTTGGAGGAACGGGAGCTTAAGAGCAGCCCTGCGAGCAGTCACCCAAGTGACCAACTCTAATCACAGCTCTGGCCATAGAGGCTCAGGCGTTGCTCCATGAACAGTGTTACACACTGCTGTCAAGCATCTTAGTTACTCCCCTCATTGCTTGGCCAGATACCCCACACTTGCACTTTAAAGAAATAAATGTTTATTTGGGTTCCTTGTTGTAGAGGTTCAGCTCATAGTTGGCTGGCATCTAGGAAAGGCAACATGGGGAACATGCCATTCATGGCATGGCAAACAGGAAGCAGAGAGGAAGGAAAGAGGGGCACAGTGAAACCAGCTGCTTCCATTGGTGGACCATTTTTGCTGTCACTGGCAACATTGCCACTGTGGACATCTTTGACAGACATGTTCTTGACATTGAAGCCCACATAGTCCCCAGGAAGAGCTTCACTCAAAGCTTTATCGTGCATTTTAACAGACTTGACTTCAGTTGTGACATTGACTAGAGCAAAGGTGGCCACAATGCTGGGCTTGGGAACACCAGTCTCCACTTGGCCCACAGGGACAGTGCCAATACCACCAATTTTGTAGACATCCTGGAGGGGCAGTCACAAAGGTTCATCAATTGGACGAGTGAGTAGAAGGATGCAATCCAAAGCTTCAAGTAGTGTGGTTCTGCTGACACTGCCATCTTCATGGTTGACCTTCCATCCTTTGAACCAAGGCATATTAGCACTTGGCTACAGTATGTTGGGACCATTCCAACCAGAAATTGGCACAAAAGCTACAGTGTCAGGGTTATAGCAGATTTTTTTAATGTAGGTGTTGACTTCCTCAACAATTTCCTCATGTCTCTTATGACCATCATTGATGCCCCTGGACACAGAGACTTCATCAAAAGCATCACTAGAGGCACATCTCAGGCTGACTGTGCTGTCCGGATTGCTGCTGCTGGTGTTAGTGAATTCAAAGCTGTCTCTCCAAGAAAGGGCAGACCCATGAGCATGCCCTCTGACTTACACACTTGGTGTGAAACAACTAATTGTTAGTGTTAACAAAATTGATTGCATGGAGCCACCCTATAACCCTTAGTTATTATTAATAAAATTGCATCTTATATACAATTTTGGTTTTATTTAAATGCATACATTAGTTGGTTGGTTGTTGAGTGACTGGTTGAATTTCTAACACTTAGCTTAATTCACTAATGACTAGAAATAGATTTTTATTATGATTTCCTTTTATTTTGAGCAGTAAAATTAAAAGCAAGAAGAACAAAAACAAACACAGAAAGGGATCAGCTGGATTGAATGGAATTTCTAGTTAGAAACAGATCTTAACAAGAATCCATAAAATCATATAACGGAAATGGGTATAAAAATAGAACAGAGTTGGGGAGAACAGTGCAAAGTTAGTACACTGAGTAATAACTTCTAAACTTCCAGGTGATTTTATTATTTTTTTTTTTTACTCTCCTCTCTTAAAAACAACTTCTTTTCACTATTTACTGCATTTTTTGGGGGGCGGGGGGACCAGGGTTCGAACTCACGACCTTGCACTTGCCCAGCAGGCACTTGTGCCTCGGAGCTATCTCCCCAGTCCCTATTTATTGCATTTTTAAGAGAAGACCGGAGTTTTTCCTCCACTGGCATGATTCTGCAAGCCCTTTCACACACATTCTGCCTTTTGCCAGTATTGAGTCCTGGCTGTCCAGCATGCTGCCTTGCTTGGCAGATTCTCACTTCCCACGGTCAGATCTTTGCTGCATTAGCATGCAGGTGCAGGAAGGATATCTGAGACACTTTCATCAATAGGCTTCAGTCACTGATACAGTATTTAGTGAGTTGAATCTGGGATGGACATTTTTTTTGTTGTTTTAGAGGCGGGGTTTGTACCAGGGATCGAACTCAGGACCTTCTGCTTGCCAGGCTGGCATTTAAGCCACTAAGCTATGTCCCTGGCCCTGGAACAATTTTTGATATTACTCCCAAGATGCTTTATTAAGATGTGGTGTCTCTAAGCTTTGATTTTGATTATAGTGCCTAAGTATCATATGAAAGTTCATATAAGTGGATCTGTATCATACATCTCCTTATTAATTCCTACCTTCTTTTGAGCCTCGACTCATCATCTCTGGGTTCCATCTCATTCATGAATTGTGCATTATTATTCCTATTCCTGAGCTCCATGCTGTTTCTTGGAAATTCATCCAATCCTTGACTCTCACTTCCATTTGTAATACTCAGTCCTCCTCCTCCCTTACTGCGAGCAGGAGAGAGGAGGGAGAAAAGCTTGCCTGCCCCTTCAAAGATGACTACACACTGTGCATTCTTTTTACCTTTCACTGAACTGTGGCCTCCACATTGCTCTCCCCACTGTAGTTGCATGATAGCTGCAATGATCTTTATCCTACAAACTGGACATTCAATACCACTACTTTACATATCTTACAGTTATTTTTGATACTATATTCTGTGTTGTTTTCTGGAATTTTTCCTAGTGACTACTAGGCCAGTTGACGAAGATTTGGCATATGGGTAATGTTAGGAGCCAGTGAAAATATTACCCACAATCCCATCAACCAAGAAAAGCACTTTTTCATATTTCTGTGTTATGCCTTCCAGAATGCTCTGCATTCCTTTTATTTACCTACCTCAGATTGAAGTGAATTCAATTTTATGCTTCAATTGTTTTTTTTTTTTTTTCATTTGTTAGTCACGGTATCATTTAGTTGGGTAGTATTCATTTGAAAAAAGTGTTCCATTTAAGTAAGAGGGGAAGACATTGTTTCTGATGTCATAGTCTGGAGGAGAAAAATGGAAGTCTATATTTTGGGGTGCTTCAGATAGTAGCCAGCGATCTGTTTCCATCACAACTCAGACAAATTATAAGAACTATGTCTAGAGGAAATGACTGTGAATGTGGAGAATTCAAAGAAAGAGTGAAACAAAGTCAGTGGTGTCAAACCTATGACACATGTGCCACTGCCAGCTATTATCATTGAAAGCTTTTGAGGATCTTTGTCACTGAAGTGTCACTTGAGGCTTTATCATCATGCATTCTAGTTCCATCAGGGCCCTTTAACATGCCACAAGCTCTGACTGAGATGTCTTCTAAGATGCTTCAATAACATATTAATTTTCTTTACAATTTTGGAGAACTTTTAGTGTTTTGCCTTACTTTTTTTCCTGTTGATAACATATTTAATATTATGCAATTTTGTTCAAAAGTAATTAGAAATGATACCTCCCCTAATTAACACCTTTATTGATCATGATGATGTTTTGGTGTGTTTCTTATCAAGTCTTTCTCTTACTTTTTTTCTTTTTTTTAAAGGAACGGTCATTTTTTTTTTTTAGTACGATTTTTTCTTTGTAAACTTAGTTTTACCTAATAGGATAACCTTAACTAGAAAGAAGTGTCACTCTCTGGGAGGAAGAAAGTTTGGGTCTGGAAATTATAAAGGATAGACACACAGACACGAAGAACAAAGGCTGATTATTCTTCACAACACACGGGGCCTAAGCCAGTGCAGCTGTTGAGGTTGCAGGCTTGTGTTCAGGGGAGTGGCTGGAGCAGGTGAGAGGTAAAGTTCCAGATCAGTAGAAAAGATAGCAGAACCCAGACTGATAGGAAATAGAATCCTTAATATCTGTACCATGACCACGCTCATTATAGTGAACAGAACAAATATATGACATTAATTATGTGATCTAAGATTCAGATTCGTGCCAAGCTGTGGGTTTAACAAGTTGTTTCATTCCTCAAAATCACCGTGTGATTTGGATGAGGCAATTATATGCTGGAAGGAAAAAAAAAAAAAAAAAGACCCAGTCAGATATTCTAGAAACTCAGTGCAGAGCTGGATGGGTAAGCACTGGGTCTTCCTGAGCCTTGCATGGGAGGATGCAGTACTGAGAAGAATGAAAACTATTCTCATGTCCTCTTCTCTCTTTTAATTCTCAAATTAAAAACTTTGTCCAAATTATTATGAATCACAAACCAGAGGAGATAGAGCTAAAATCACAATATGTCTATGGTGCCTTTGGAAAAGGTTCTGAAGTATGGGAGTTCTAGGTTCAATGAGTTTCATGATACGTTGATAATTTCTGAGCTAAGTGATAAGAATATTGTGGTTTTGTCATGCTGTGTACATTTGATAATTTCCAGAATAAAAGATTTCTTTAAAACTAATAATTTTAATGACTGAATAACATGAGCTCATAGGATCATCATGAACCATTTGTTTATTTTATTTAGCAACTTACCTCTAATGTCTAGAACAATCCTATCCTGTTAGGTGCTCCTTTGATTAGCTATTGGTGTACATTAACTTCTTCAACCACAGAGACTGTGTCTTAGAATTGATTGCACCTGTCAAGCACATGGATGTGTTTCAGGGTTGAACCACATTCTTAACCTAATTAACAGTGGAGTGTGTCTGCTGCAACGATGGTTCTCCTTTCCTTGTAGAAACCCTGGTGGATCAGTATTTGAGTGACAACAGAATAAGAAAAGATAGTGCATTAGGGATAAAAGAAAGTAGTAAGTACTCTAGAACTAAACTTCAAATATAAGAAACTCTTGCTTTTCATCATACTTATCTCCTACTTTCAATGTGTAGAGTGGCAGCAGCATACTTTGCACAGATATAGTAAATTAGGAGTTGAACACGAAGTGTTTCTCCTTGTTAGAGTGCATTTATCCTGGTTTCCCCCATAGGAGCTTGTTTTCCTATTGTGAGCTCTTTATGCACTAGAGAAAATACTCCTAAAATTAATCTGGAAGCAGAAAAGACTTAAAATAGCAAAAGAAATCCTGTCCTATCAGGTGCTCCTTTGATTAGCTATTGATGTACATTAACTTTTTCAAGTTAATGAAAGACTTTTAAGTCTTTTAAAGACTGTGACTTTAAATAGAAAGGAAAGGCAGGCAGCATTACAATTTCTGGCTTGAATTTATACTACAAAGCTACTGTGTTAAAAATCAGTATGTATTGGCAAAAAAAAAAAAAAAAAAAAAAGACCTGAGGATCAACTGAGCAGATTAGAAAATGCAAACACAACTACAAACACACTAAGCCTCATCTTTGGAAAAGGGGTTAAATATGTTCAAAGGAAGAAAGATAACCTTTTTAATACATGGTGCTAGGCCAATGAGATAGCTCAGTAGTCTGAACTGCCTGTTTAGGCAAGCTTAGGCAAGCATGCAAGGACCATGATTAATTCTCTGGCATGACATGTCATACCAGCCCCACCCCCAGGGTAGGCTGAGCTGGCCACAAAAGAATAAAATAAGGTGCTGAAAGAACTGGCTTTCCACGTGCTAAAGACTAAAAATTATGCCCATATCTATCACCACGCATTAAACTAAAGTAAAACTGAATCAAATATTCAAATATTCAAACAGAAACACTAAATCTACTGGAAGAGAAAGTAGGTAGAAATCTTGAAGACATAGGTGTAGGCAGGGGATTAATGGACAAAACCCAGACCACACAGGAACTTGGATCTCATCCTATTAAAAAGCTTTTACACAGCAAAAGAAAACACCAACATAGTGAAAAGAAAACCTATAGAGTGGAAATTTTTTTAAATCAATTGTCCCTCAACAAAGGATTTCTATCTAGACCGCATGAAGAATTTTTAAAATATCCTGGGCTGGGGAGAGAGCTTGGCGGTCTAAGTGCTTGTCTAGCAAGTGTAAGGACTTGGGTTTTGTCACTGGTACCATAGTCATGCTGGCCCTGGAACCAGGCATGATGGCACATGCCTGAGATGCCAGTGTTGGAGAGGCCGAGACAGGAGGATCACTAAGAGTGTGAGTTGTGTAGTGAGATCCCATACCAAATAAATGAATATATATTCATTTTTATATAGATCCAATCAAAAATTGGCATCAACATGAATATATACTTCTTAGATGAAGAAATTTAAATGACAAATAAATGAAAAAAATGTTCAGCATCATTGGCTGAGAAATGCAGATTAAAATAGCACTGAAATTCCCTCTCAACCCAGAAAGAATGGCTGTCATCAAGAAGTCAACCAATAGCAAATGCTGGTGGGACTGTGTGGAAAAAGAAACTCTTTTCTATTGTTGATGGGAAGGCAGACTGGTACAATGTGGTAGTTGATACACTGTGTCAACTTGAGGAAGCCTGGCTGGATGGGCTCGGTGGTTCTGGACTGTAGGGGTCCCATCCTGCAGGAGGCAGAGGGCCTGCCCTGGGATGTGATTGGTTCTACTCTAGGGCCGGATGGGCCACCCCAGAGTGACTCAGCGCAAAAAGTGTATAAAAAGAGTTGAGGAAGACTTTGTGATCAGCCCAGCCCGGCCCTGTCCTGCCTGGCCCAGCTCTGCTCCCTTCCTTGGAGAAGTCCTTGTCTTTGGAGGAGCTTGATCTTCACAGTCACACCACTTTGGAGGAGCTCCAATCTTCACAGAAGAACGTCAGTGCAGGATTTGGAAGAGAGAGACCTAATGGATGCCACAGCTGCTGATCCTCCTCTGCTCTTCATTGTTTCCTGCTGCCAAGAACTGCTGTCATTTGCCTTGGGGCCAGCAAAGTATGATCTGAAACCTCCACAAACTGTGAGCTAAGTAAACCTTTCCTTCCTTCATTTTGAGTGTCAGGTATTTGTCCCAGCAAGGAGTAAAATGTAACTAAGACATACAAGTACTGCGGATACAGTGGTTGATGATTCCTCAGAAAACTAGGATTAGAGGTCCTGTTTGACCCAACAATTCACCTTCTGCTACTTTTCCAGAAGAACTGAAAACATCATACCATAGTGATATATATGCACCCATGTTTATAGCAGCTTTGTTTGTACCAGTTGAATCTTAGAAATAACCAAAATGCCCATCAACTGAGAAATGGATAAAAAGATGTGGTATTTTCATACCATGGAGTACTGCTCAGCTATAAAGAAAGATAAACTTGAGGCTTTTTATAAGTAAATGGATGCAACTAGAGACCATATTCTTAAGTGAAATAAGTCAGACTCACATGTGTAAACATTGTATTGTCTCCCTAGCATAAGAAATTAAAAGAGTGAATTAGAAAATCTAATAAATACTGTGAAAGGGAAAGAAATAGTTCAAAAAGAAAGAACAACTAGTGTGGGGAATGGGGAAAAAAATGAAGGAAAAATATATTTATACAAACACAAGATAAGCTAGTTGTACTACTGATTTCTATTATTTCATTGAGAGGAACATTTAGGGCTTATATTGTGTGATTATTTTGCATTCTTGTACCTGGTAATCTGAGCAACTAATTTGAAGATAATAATATGCAATATAACCAGTACTAATATCTTGTCATCTGGTTTTGAAATTTTGTGTCATTTTTATTGTTTTTTTTATTCTTTTTAAAATAAAAAGAAAACAACACAAAGAATCAATAAATCCAATTTCTTTTACAAATTAAAATAGATAAACTCTTAGCATATCTTAACTTAAAACAGTATAGGAAAATCTCAAGTCCATGCAATAACAAAAGGATAAAATAAAAATGGATACTGCAGAAATCCAGATTATCTATACCTGCTTAGAGACATCTGAGTTGCCAAATGAAGAAGATATAAAATTCTAATTAACCCAATATCTGGTAATGAAATTTAAAAAGCCATTAAAAACTACCCCAAAAAAAGAGAGAAAAAAAAAAAAAAAAAAAAGCTTAGGTCCTGACAGACTCACTGCTGAATTCTACAAGATACTTAGAGAAAATCTAATGTCACTATTCCTCAAATTGTTTAATGAAATTGATAGGAAAGTAATACTACAAAGTAATTCTTGAAAGCAATCATTATCCTAATACAAAAGCCAGTGAAGTACTCCACTACAATAGAGAATTATCAGCCAATCTCTCTAATGAAATATGGAAAAAGAAAGCAAACAAACAAAAATAACTCTGTAAGATAGTAGTAAACAGAATGCAGCAAATCATCAAAAAGTTTATACATCATGACCAAGCAGTATTTATCCTCTGGAAATAAAGATGGTTCAACTTACACACATCCATAAGTATAATACATCACATTAGCATAAACAAGGACAAAAATTACACAATCATCTAAATAATCACAGAGTGCTCGCTTCAGCAGCACATATACTAAAATTGGAACGATAGAGAGAAGATTAGCATAGCCCCTGCGCAAGGATGACACGCAAATTCGTGAAGCATTCCATATTTATAAATAAATAAATAAATAAATAAATAATCACAGAAAAAGCATGTGATAATGTCCAATCTGCATTCCTAGTTTAAAAATTATGAAAAATTATAATATATTTTCTTTATTATAATCTGATAAAAGCCATCTATGGCAAACTAATAGTCAATATAATGGTCCAAAAAAAAAATATATATATATATATATATATTTATATGTACTAGCCACCTTATCTTAACAAAGGGACCAAATATTTTCACTGGAAAAAAGACAGACCTTTCAATAAATGGTGTGGGAAAACTGGCTTTTGACATGTGGAAAATCTAACCTAGACCCATGAATCAAAGATCTAAATATTAAAATAGGAACTCTTAATATTCTGGAAGATAGAACAAGTAAAATTCTTGAAGACATAAGTATAGACAAAGATTTTCTCAGTGAAACCCTAATCACACAGGAACTATTGTAAAGAAGCAACAGCTGGGATCACATCTTTTGAAAAAGTTTTTGAACAGCAAAAGAGCCCACCAACAGAATAAACAGACAATCCACAGAATGGAAGAAGACATTACCAGCTATTCCTCAGATAAAGATAAACATATTTTAAAAAGAATATACAAAGGCTTATTTGCTTTCTGGTAGATAATAAAATGTTTCTGTGGCAGAGTCAGGCAGGCTTATTGCTCATTATAAAACATATAGGTTCCCTAAGCTCAGGGTTTCTCATAACATATGCCATTATTTCTGTAATTATCACCTAACCCTCTTTATTTTATTTTTATTTGATTATTCTTCTTATGATTATTTTTTTTGGGGGGGTGCTGGGGTTCAAACTCACAACCTCGTACTTGCCAGGCAGGCACTTGTGCTACGGAGCTATCTCCCCGGTCCCCACCTAACTCTCTTTGAATTGTCTGAGATTGAAGGAATCCAAGTACTGTATGCTGGTACTTACATTTCATGCTGTGTTATAAATAATAAAGTTACTTGTCTCTGAAAAATAGCGTTCTGAAAATCAATAGGAAACAGGAGACTTGAACACCACTCTAACCCAACTAGACCTAGTAGATAATTTGTTGAACACTTTACCCAACAACAGCAGAATATGCACTCTTCTAAGTACCTACGAGACTTTTTCTAGCATAAACTCATGTGCTAGACCATATAAATAGTTATGATAAATTTGAAAAGATAATACTTTAAAATATGCTGTCTAATCATAAGAAAATGAAATTAGAAATAACAGAAAAAGCTGCAAATTTACTAGTAAGTGGAAATTAAGCAACACAGTTCCAAATAGTCAATGACTTGAGGAAGAAATCATAAGGAAAATTTAAAAATATTTTGAAGTGAATGGAAATAAAGATACAATATATCAAAATATATGGAATGCCACAAAAGTAGTGCATAAAGGAAAATTTATGGCCATAAATTCCTATAATAAAAATAAAAGAAATTGGATGTGGTGGCATTCACCTATAATCCCAGCATTTAGGAGGCTGTATTCAAAGGCAGGGTAGGCTACAGAGTGAGGTGAAGGCCAGCCTTAAGTACATATGAATCTCTGTTGAGGAAGAGAGAAGAGAGAGAGAGAAAGAGAGAGAGACAGACAGACACACAGACACACAGACAGACAGACACAGAGAAAGACAGAGACAGACGGAGATAGAGACAGAGAGACAGAGAGAAACAGACTTTATATCAACAGCCTAAAATTCAACTTTCAGACACACAAGAATAAATTAACACTAAGAAAAGCAGAAGAAAGTAACTAAGATTAGAAATTAATGAAATAGAGAATAGAAAAACAATACATAATATTGACAAAACCAAAAATTAGTTCTTTGAAAAAAATTACAAAACTTTATAAATCCTTAGCTAAAAAAAGTGGAGAACACTCAAATTACTAACATCAGAAGAAGACATCACTACTCATCCTATTGAAACAAAAGAAAACACACATCTAAATGGGATAGTTAACTTTTCAAATAAAAATGAACACTATATTCCTATGTGCCAGGTAGATTGGAAAACTACTTATAAAACATTATGAAAATCTCTAAGGTTAGTCACCTTCCCAAACTGTTCTCATCAGTGCATGGGTGGTTCAGTGGTAGAATTCTTGCCTGCCAAACTGTTCTCATCTTCCATGAAAAAAATAAGAACATAGTGATAACAAAGACTTGGAGAGAACCAAAATTAAAGTAAAAAATGGTAATATTTCAGCAATTGTACAAAATAAATGAAATCACACAAAACACAATGATCCATAAAACTAAACATCATTAATATATAATTATTATTTCAAGAACAGCAGCAATTGAAACCACTCCTATAAACCACTCCTCCCACCACTGATGATGCAGATAAAATGGTTCAGTCATCCTCAAATGTGGAAGTTCTGATCTTTCTGTGCATCAAGCACAACAGGAATTTTATAGTATCCAATGTAGCTAAAATCTTGTACATAACTCTTCAGTAAACTCTAGCAATGGACTAATTTTGTATTATGGCCACACAAATTAGGTGCACTTAAGTACTTAGGGGAAATAAGTAGATATTTACAAGAATAACAAAAAGACTTTCATGAAAAGTATCCTCAAATCCCAGTAGTGATTGTCAAGTCTTATTCTAAGAATCTGTGATAGCCCATTGGATGTAAACTTGAAAAAGAAATACCTAGATGATTAAGTTTAGTATAGTTTGGGGTGTGTATGACTGATCAACTTACTGAAAAGGAAACACTCTGTATTTGGGTGGCACCAACTGATACTGTACTTCATACATTACAAATTTACAGGAGTAATGGGATACATTGTAGATAAGGAGCATACTTAGATAAGATCTGGATAGAACCATGTAGAGCACTGTAAAAGTTCTGGAAGCTTTTGTTCTGTTACTACTGAACATAGTGATCTTCTGAGGAATTAGGCTTTGCCTCTACTTTGACACAGTGTCCGTCCTGATTTTGAAGATTAGCATTTTACAAGGAACTTTATATCCACCCACAGCATTCCACCAGTCAACCAAAAAGAAATATTCTCAAAGTAGATTATTACCAGACAACCCCAAGAAAGAAGATAAATATTACATTTTCTTATTTGGTTATTACTTTTTAGTGTTTTCTTTTTTTTTTTGTCTTTTTGAGACAGGGTCTCGCTATGCAGTTGAGGCTGGTCCTGAGCTCACTTTTGTAGCCCAGGCTGGTCTCGAACTTGCATCAATCCTCCTGCCTCAGCCTCCCGAGTGCTGGGATTACAGGCGTGTGCCACCACGCCCGGCTAAAATTTTTTTTTTTAATTTATTTATCTTTTTCTTCTTTCAGAGCCTTTGTTTGTTTATTCACTCATTTTTTTATGGCCGGCTCAGTCTGCCCCGAGGGCAGGGCTGGCACAGCATGTGGTGCCGGGGATCGAACTGCGGTCCCTGAAACCGCCCAAGCTTTCCCAAGCAGGCGCTTTAGACCACTGAGCCATCCCGCCGGGCCTAGTGTTTTCTTTCTTTCTTTCTTTCTTTCTTTCTTTCTTTCTTTCTTTCTTTCTTTCTTTCTTTCTTTCTTTCTTTCTTTCTTTCTTTCTTTTTTTAAACAAAATTTGGGCAAGAAGCAATTCTTTGGAAAGAATACATCCTAAAACTGGGATGTCCAAGGTTTTATACTTATACAAGGAACAAAAGTTAAAATGCTGATTACTTGACATTAATGTTCTTAGAATGTATGAATAATAATAGTAAATTTATATTAAATGTCAGACTATGATTCTTTAAAAAGAAAACTCATGATAAACTAGGATTAAACCATTCTTATTTCAGGACTATTTCTGTTACAAAGGATATAATAAGTAGCAAAGTGTTTCTAGCAAATTACTTGCAAGATTAAGTCATAAGTACTCTTTATTGAAGGGAGAATACGTTTTGTATTTTTCAGTTCATGGAAAACCTTAGACATAGTCTTATCTGAATTTACTCCAATAATTAAAATATTTATAAATCTGATTTGGCATGTAAACTTAGAATAATATTAGCTATCATTTTTCTTTAAATAAAACAAGCAAGGGAGCAAGCTAAAAGAACGGTCCTATTAGTGTTTCCTGAAAAGTGGTGAGTTTTGAGCATCTCAAGAGAGAAATACAACTTGTTTTGACCTATCAAAGGGGAAACGCTGTATACTGAAGCTATCTACTCCTTTAGCCATTGTGAGATTTGTCTGAAGACTGCAAACATTTTCTGTGGATGGCCTCCCCCAGGAAGCTCTACCTTTCATTAGTTTACACTCTAAGGTGAAGATTAATCTAATCATGTGTAGTCTGAAAAGTTGTGCCCCATTTATCTGTGACAAGAATTAACCGAAAGGAATATGTGGTGTCAAAATTTATTGAAACTGGAATTGGAAAGCATACGGATAAAAGCTGTAGGCCGTCTTGGTGCAGCGTTGTGTCTGCCGAAAGCCCCAGGGAAACCTCTCCGCAGGCGGCATGGGCATGCGTGCTGCCAGAACGCCTGGCTTTCTTCTGCTGCGGGGCACGTTAACGAGGGCGGGCCCACACGAGGAGCATTAGTTAGCGAAGGGCTCCGTCGGGCAGCCGGCCACAGTGTGAAACAGAGATTAGCTCCGCGCTCGCCCTGCTGGCTGTGCCAGCATGCTGAAATTCTATGCCCTTTATTCGTGGGTTCTGTGGGAGAATCCAGGGTAACATTCACAAGGACTGAATTCCAATTATTTGAAAAAGCATGAGCAGTCAGTGCAGTTCCTAACAGCCTTGATTTTTCCGAATATTTTGATTGTGCTAGTAATTGTGAAACTCATCTCAGCAGCCTATAGCCAGAGACTCCATGAAAGGCAGAGAGTGATTCTTCAGGAAAGTTCTGTAGCACAGCTACTGAATCTGCATGACCTTTGCCAGATTCTTCATTCATTTCTTAAATTTAAATTTATTAGTGGATCTTTCAAGAGCTCTGCAACAAATGTATTCATTTAAAAGTGTTTTGACAAAAATATTTTGTGTATGCTGGTGTGTATCTTAAATTTTTCATAAATGTTTCCATTTTTCCAGGGTTTATTTCTGGACTTAGGTTTTTTGCACCATCAAAAGTGACACTTAGCCGGGCGTGGTGGCTCACGCCTGTAATCCCAGCACTCGGGAGGCTGAGGCAGGAGGATCGGTGCGAGTTCGAGACCAGCCTGGGCTACAAAAGTGAGCTCAGGACCAGCCTCAACTGCATAGCGAGACCCTGTCTCAAAAGGACAAAAAAAAAAAAAAAGTGACACTTAAATTTTCACATTTTCTAATATTACTTGCTAATATATAGGAATATAACTGACTTCTGCATGTTGACTTTGCATCTAATGACTACTGAATTCACATATTAATATATTTGGGGGAGAGTAGCTTGGACTTTCTAAATATACATCTATGAATAGTGACAGTTTTATTACTCTCTTTCTAAACCTTTTAATTTTTCTTGCCATATTATCCTCCTAAATTTTTTGTCATATTCTTCTTAAATTCTGAAACCTGAGATATTCTGCCATCTTTCCTCATTAATTTCTTTCTTTCTTTCTGCAGTACCAGGGATTGAACTGAGGACCCTATGCTTGCCAGGCAAGCACTTATTCTACTGAGCTATCTCCCCAGGCCTGTTTCCTCATTCATTTCTAAGTTTGCTGTATTCATTTTGTATTTAGTACAGGGTCTACAGGGGCTCACTACATAGATCAGACTCATAGTGATTCTCCTGTTTTCAGCCTCCCAAGCACTGGGATTACAGGCACATGCCACCATGCCCAGTCTCATTTGCCATCTCAGTGTGCCCCAGGGGCAGAGCTGGCATGACATGCCGCTGTGTTCATTTTGAAGACCAAAACTTAAGTCATTACTTCTAAGGCATTTATTAAGCCTTATTTATGACCTTGTACATGAGAAATTTCTGCGAACACCTCATGTTTGCTTAGTCCATAGACTCATGAATTCTAACTATGAAGGATGTGCTATATTTTGGCCACACCACATTTGGCTGCTTATTCAGGCCATAACCTGCAAGATAGCCCTTCACCTTTGAGTATGCTTTCTCTGAGTTAGTAAAGATACATATTTTTTGATAGGTCATTTTTAGCCATTCAGCTAACAGCCTGAACAGATGCAAGACCAGCAGACTCTAGTGGTGTGAACATCTCTGCTCTACATGTGCCTCACTTCATGACTCAGAGGTTGGCATCCCAATCACCTCTCATAAATGCCCTTATTTTAATGTGAGAGACATGGATTTGAGCATTTAATTAGTGCTACAACCTGTGTAGTCCAGTCCTAGGCTTAGTACTCAGTCACGTCTTCCTGTAACAATAGAAAATAAAATTGCTTTTAGAGCCAGAATTAAAGTTTTCTGATTGTCCATAAGAATTTTCATCTCATTTCATTTCTCCTTTTCTCTACTTATGCTCTCAAGGGATGTCAGCATAATTCAGTCCTCACCATAATTCCAAAAATCAGTACTGTTTCAGCAATCAAGTTGCCCTATTACTTGATTTCCCAATATTTTGCCCTTCAATGTCATCAACAGAAAGAGTTTAGAGACTGTGATGTTCCCTGTATGTCAGGGGTTACTCATAGCCATGTTCTGCCTGTGTTCTTTAAATACAACTCATCAGGATCTGATACTATTTTAAAGATTTTGCTTGATTTTTGGGTCAGTCACACTATCAGTTTTGGTGCTAGTCAAAGGCCCAATGAGGGAAAATATGGCACAAACTGGATAATTTAGAGTTTTACAAAGAGACTGTTTATAAAAGTATAATAGAGTAAGGCACAGCAAAAGACACAGTGAAGTTCGCGGGACTATAAACAGAAGAATTTCATGCTTGAAGAAGCAAGGAGAAGGAACAATAACTGGAACTGAGTTGAGGAAGTTAAAAAACATAGACCTGTGGGCAAAAGATTCTGCCCTGCTGGCTTGAAGAATTCTTACCTCAGTCTCACTGTTCTCCTGTCCTCAAATTTCCTACCAGGGATCTTGAAACAGAAATGAGATTAACAATGCAAGGGAGATTCTTGAGACAGAATATACTGGCACCTTGATGGACAATGAATGTTGAACCTGCAGAGAGAACTACTTTTATAATAATATTTGGTAAATGTTCATTAAATTTTCACACATTAAAAGCTTCACTTTATTTAAATATTGCCTTTAAATATTGTTTAATAATAAACTATTTGGTTTGAAATTCTAATTGATAATTTTGAATATTTCACAAGAAAAATCCCTTAAAATACTGCAAATGAATTTTAAATGTTTTGTTTTTATATTTATTTAAATTTCTTTCTTGCTGGGCTTGGTGGAGCACAACTGCAATCCCAGCACTTGGGAGGCTGAGGTAAGAGGATCAGTGTAAGTTCGAGACCACCCTGGGCTACAAAAGTGAGCTCAAGGCCTGCAGCTTGAGTTCAGCTATGCAGCCTGAACTGCATAGCGAGACCCTGTCTCAGAAAAAAAAAAGAATTTCTTTCTCATGAAAATGTTTCCATTTCACCTACTTTGAATATAATTGCATTTTAACATTGAATTCTTCAGTCTTTACTTGTAATAGAAGACAAACTATACAACCTAATGAAGAAAGAAATGATTTTGCCAAAATCATAGCAGAGAAATAAATTTTATGAAAGATATATTTTTCTGAATTATATATTTATTCATCAATAGAAGTTATTAAATTTTATTCCATAATATTTTGCCAGCTTACACTCACATAAGACAATACTTAATATAATTTTTATCTTTGTAAAGTTATTTTTGTCAAAGGAGATGGAACATTTATCTTTTAAAAAAATACCTGTCATTTGTTAAAATTCAGCAAAGCTAACTTTTGGTGCATGTTCTTCAGCAATCACATCGTGGGAAGGAAAACTTTAAGAGCCACAAATGTGTCTTCTAATCTCAGAATTACAGACATCTTTTAATTTTTTTCATTTTATGTATTTATGTATGTATGTATGTATGTATGTATGTATTTATTTATTTATTTATTTGGTACAGAGTATCACTGCACAGCTTGGACTTGCACTGATCCTCCTATTTCAGTTTCCCCAGCGCTGGGATTACAGGTGTATGCCACCACTCCCAGTTTTGGTGGTCAGCACAGCACACCAGGTTCCAGGGCCAGCACCTCATGTAGTACTGGGATTGAACCTGGGTCCCTGACCTTACCAAGCAGGCTCTTAGACCATCAAACTAATTCCCGAACCCCAGAATTACAGACATCTTACACTGAATATAAAACAAAACAAAAACAAAAAAAAGAAAAAGAAATGACAAAAAGTGAAAACAACAAACTTTTTCTCTCCCAATTTCATGCTTTAAAATTTTTTATTTAACTTTTCTAAGGAATAATAAATATCAATAAAAAAGCATTAGAGGGCCTGGCGGGATGGCTCCGTGGTCTAGAGTGCCTGCTTGGGAAGGCTTGGGAGGCTTCAAGGACCGCGGTTCGATCCCCGGCACCACATGCTGCACCAGCCCTGCCTTCGGGGCAAGCTGAGCCGGCCATAAAAATGAGTGAATACACAAACAAAGGTTCTGAAACAATAAATAAATAAATAAATAAATAAATAAATAAATAATTTTTTTAAAAAGCATTAGAAATGATACAAAATTTCACTAAACAAAGTAATAGGAATTCAACAATGATTGCTGTATTGCATAACGTTGCCTTCAAACTAGTAGTTTGTGTTACCAGGTATAAACATGCAAAAATGGTTTAAAAACTACAGGGAAATATATTTTTATGTATATATGCAGGATAATTTGGATAATTGTACCCTACCCCTAATTTTAAAACATCAGGAATTTTTCTACAGCTCAGTGCTAAATGGCAGTGTGACAAGCTATATGTCTTGGAAAATAGTTTGATTTATATTATTGAGTTATAAGAATTCTTTGTGTAGTCTAGGCACAAGTTCATTTTCAGGGGTGTATAGCTTGCAAATATTTTTCTCATAGGCTGTGGGTTTTCTTTTCATCTTCCTTTTTTGGGGGGTACTGGGAATCGAACTAATAACCTTGCACTTGCCAGGCAAACACTGTGCTGCTGACCTATATCCCTAGTTCATTTTTTTTTATATTCTCCTTTGAGGGACAAAAGTTTTTAATTTTGAAGTCTTGTTTGTTTTATTTGGTTGCTTATGCCTTATGTATCATATTTATAAAACCATTGCCTATTGAAAAACCATGAAGATTTATACCTATGTTTCCTAGTGAGAACATTATTGTGTTAAGTATGTGATCCATTTCTTAGTTAATGTATAAGAAAGGCATCCAACTTCATTGTTTACATATGAATATCTAATTGTCCAAACAGCATTTATTGAAAAGGCAGTTCTTTCCCTCATCTTCTGTTGGCACAGTTGGCTCTGGGGATTTCTATCTGGCCTCTCTGTTAATTTATATGCCTCTCCTTATGTCAGTATCATAGAGTTCTGAAGTAAGTTTTGAAATTAAGAGGTGGGAGGTTCCCAAATTTTGTTCTTTTTTCAGGATGGCTTTAGCTATTTCAAATTTTTTCCTCTCCATATGGCTTTGCATGTCTTTATGATGCATTTGTTGATTTCCATAAGAATTCAAGTGAAATTTTGGTAGTGGTTACACTGACCTGTTAGTAATTTGATTAAATTAAATTAATTTAAAGCATTATATAGATGATATATAGGATCCAATATTCACAAGTATGAGGTTGAATCAGATATTGGTTACAGTACTTTTGTAGCCCACAGTTACACTATGAGGAAGATCTTAGTGAGTCTCTTTCACAAGATCATAAGGTTCAAATCATACTCAACTCTCCCAGAACCCAACCTGTTGGTCAGCAGAGGCACAGTTCTCAGCGGACACTCTTCCCAGCCCTGAGAGCATCCTTAGCAGAAGCAGGATGGTGTAAAGGAGATAATGAACTAGTTCAGGGAATCCTATAGCTCCTCTCCCCCACCCTCCACATCTGTAGACATCCAAAAGTTTGTACCAGGTGCCTCAAAAACTTTACCCACCAAGGGACAAGACAGTCAGAGCACACTAACCACTGATGTTTATTAACATCTTCCTGCCTAATGTCATTTCTTCAATCCCTGTTTAAAAAAAAAAAAGAAGGATTCACTTGGCTTTGCTCCCCACATATGGCATTTTCACCCTCCACTGCACCCAGGTATTAAACTATATCCTTTGTTGTTGTCACCAAAGCCTGTCCCTGCTTCATGTCATCACTTACAAAGATTTCTTAGTTAGTAAGTAGGGTACAAAGCCTTGTATGTTTGATTTCCAAAACTACAATTTTCACATGATATGATGCTATCTCTAACAGTAACATAATTTGGGGGCTGTATGCTTGTGTAGTATTTCTTAATATATCTTGCTATTATCAAAGTGAAATAATTTATAAAGATGGAAATTATCATACCCTGATTTGCTATCATGGTACTGTGCATATGCTGCTATTGCGATATGCAGTATATATTTCTGTGTACTGTAAGAACTCACCTAGTTTTCAGCAGGCTGAGTGCCTTGGAGAAGAAATGTATCTGATTGGTTTTTGTGTCTTCAGTGCCAGGAAACACACCCAGCTCTGGCAGGGCTCTGGGAATAAATGATTACAACAACATCCAGAAGCTGGCACTGTAAGTTTATCTTTACTTGAATGTGATTCATTTTTCAAACTATTGTGCAAAATGAAAAACACAGAGCCTTGCTCTTGACAACACTCAGTGTATGATGCTAATGTTCCATAATGTGTTCTTCCTGGGTCCAAGAACCAAGCCAACTAGACTTGAGAAAATAGGCGTGTGTAATTCACTTCCCTATTTGATCCCCACTTAATAAATATTATGTAAGACTCATAGTCTTACTGATTCATTATAGTTTTGTCTCATTTTATACTCAGCTTGTGATTTCCCACTGGAACCATGTTACTTAAGTTATTATATCTGCAATCTCATTTGATTATATTTTTTGCCACCTTGAATCTGCCTCACCTTGTAGTTTTGCTTTATAAAATTCTCTTGAGAATCAGGATTCTTGGGACCTCTCTCGTATCTTTTAGACAGAAACTTTCTAATAGGTTTAGCATATTTTCCCCAATAAATAAATTCTCCATGTTCCCAGAATTCATCCTTTGATTTTAGAGAACACAAACTTGTACCAGGCATACAGCAGGTTGGGAATTATTTTTCTCCTCTATTACAACCTCTTAAACTTTGGTAGTTTTGTAAGTCAAAGTAAAAATCTTAGCTCATGTGTGTCCCTTTGGCCAATAGTGAGGTTGGACATCTTTTCCTGCTTATTGGCCTCTTGTATTTCTTCTGCTGTGTTGTACAGATCTTGCTTTAACTTGTCCTTAACCACCCCACAGAAAAGTTTAACCACAAGGCATAAAATGTAAAGCTAGATTAGTATGCTCTGTAAAAGGCTTAAATAAACAGCTTCCAACATTGCCAGATTTGCCAATAACCCACTGTGATTATGGAACATTGAGTTATGTATACAAGTACTTTCTCTTAGTTCAATTAGAAGAAATGTTTTGTACCAATAATGGCTAGAAAAAATTATCAAATTTACACCCTGTGCACTGTATTACTACTAGAAGAACAACAATATGCATTGTATCATATATTGGGAATGTACTACTAATGTGTTTTGAAACTGTCACATCATTATTTCTTATTAAAAGTATAAAAAAACAAACTTGGTATGAAAATTTATGGCAAAGTACATCTTTGAGAACCTAAAGGGGGAGGATAATGTGCAACTTAAGGGAAACTAATCTGCAGTTACCCTTGGCATCTCTGCCTGTGTAGAGTGGGAGCATACTCATATAAGCTGTATAATATCTTTCATAGTAAATTTACAAAATATAAACAAGAATATAAGCCTCATTTTATAATCTCCTTTCTCTTTTTCCTGCTTCTAAAACTTTTAAAAACATTTAGCTAAATTATTCACAATTTCTGACATTTAACTATTTCTTAAAATTATCTACTGCCTTACATTCAGTTTGCACTCTAGTGTACACAAATAAATATACTACAGGTAATATCCTAGGCATGTGAAAGTGACCTCCTATGCTGTAGAACCCTGGTTCCTTAGACTGCAACTCTGAAGGCAGGGGACACTGGGCTTTTGTTTGGCACAGGAGTTAATTGTAGCACCTGCCTTCATGGTTGCCTGTCACACACAGCTTTGGGTTATCCCAAATGTCCAGGCTTACTTTTGCATGCTGTGTCACTAGAGGGTTCACTCTGCTGTTTGCAGCTCCTGTCACATTTTGTGTCAGGACCCCAGAGTTAGACCACAATTCCTTAGGAAATGTACTTCTTTGATTCTACCCCTTGCAGTTGTCCATCTGCCACATTACTTATTCTTGCATTTAGTCTTAGGAAGTCCAGCTTCTTTATATAAGTGAGGGTAAAGTACTAGATGTGGGCTTAGGGAAAATAATGCTACACAGTGCTGTATATAAGTGTTATTGTTTGTGTCTAGCTGTGCCCCCAAAGCCTCACGTAAGTCAGGTTGCAGATGCCACTGGAGCAGCAATCGGTGGCTTGAGGAGCAGGGCCAGAGGACCAGGGGTGGGGCCTGAGGTGCAGGGTCAGCTTGTGCAGCCCCCCCCAGGGGGCAGTCTCTGTGAAGTGTGGAGAAGGTCATCCTGGACATGGCAGTGCCCCAGCCTCTCCTGCAGACCTTGTAGAGTGGCAGCAGTGTCTTCAAACAGCCTGGAACTGTGAGCTAAATAAACCTTTCCTTTCCACAGTTTGAGTATCAGGTATTATTCCCAGCAATGAGAGAAGAGTAACTAAGACAATAGGTGGCATATCATTATCTAGAGTTACATGAAAGAACGTCATATTGTTTATTGCTATGTTTTAAGGAAGCACATATGAGATTCCTATCTGCACTTTCCCTTTTTCTCCACTATTTCCACCTTTATCATATTATCTGCTATTATTTTTCCCTTCCTAATTTCTAATACTTTTTTTTGAGGTACTGGCAAACCCGGGTCATTGCACTTGCCAGGCAAGCACTTAGACTACTGAGCTATCCAGTCCCATATTATGAATTTAAAATATTTAAAATATTTATTTTCTTGAAATAATATTGTCTCCTTGAAATCTTTTTTGTCTTCAAGACAATAATTTCTATTTTATAGTTGTGGAGGAGAAAAGTCAGTTTTTTTCTGAAAAGAATTTAGTAGAAAGGTGCAAAGTTTTGCTAACTTAACAAGTTAGGAGATCATAATTATGCCATGTGCTCACTTAAATCACAGTTTGGCCTTTGGTCAGACCTTAACTTCAGGCAAAACTAAGAATGGATCATTCTGGGAGGTAAGGTGGTCTTCTTACCGCAGAACCTTTGGACACGATGTTCCTTCAACAAGGAATACAATCCATCAACCTCAGCTTAGTGTTCACTTCCTCTGGGAGGTCTCTTCTGATGACCCTGATGAAGTCAACCACCTATCACCACATTAGATGCTTTCATATCATTCTGCATACTCATCCTTAGAGCTTATCACAGGTGTAGTTTTATATGAGTCAGCCTTACCTATTAGAAAATATGATCCCCAGGAGCACAGGCTGTGACTAAATTTACTCAGCCTTCTCTCTTAGCACCTACCAAAAGGTCTCATTCATGATAATATACTAAACATGTAATGTGTAAATAAATGAGGGAAGTAAATTTTTCGTTTTATATATAGTGTTTTGTAGTAAAATAGGATGTCTACTATAATATCAGTGTAAGTCTGAGGGAATTCATCTGTTCATTTAAATACATACTGCTTTAGTTTTTCCCAGCTAAGTCATTCTCATCTACAGTTGGATATTCCCTCTTTCATTATAGCATCATCTTGCCTGCCAGATCATTTCAGTTGTGAGTCTTCAGTGAAGATGGCGAAAATTAGACATAGAAATAGAAACCCTGAGCTGTGGCATGAAGGATTATGGGAAAAAGAAGAGAAAGGAAGAAAGTACCAGCTCTTCTGTGTAAGTTTTAGCTACAAGATCTCTGAGGAGGGTTCAGGTCACTCACCCATCAATATGGCACACAGATGCAAAAGAAAAACAAAGAGAAAAAGTTCTGCTGTTGAAGAGCTCTGGGATGACCAGTGCTCTCTGTGGAACAAATGCCCATAAGCCCATGGATTTTATTGGTATTAATCAAAGTGTGGGTGAAGGTCATGGCAGAGTGTTGGATAAGAAAAACCGCATGCATTGCCAGTAAGGAGGAGAGACATTAATTTTGTACCAGGCACAATTAGAAGTGTAAAAGACTGCTAGGAAGGTCCAATTCTTTTGAGTCTGGTGGCCTCAGCTAAGATTTTATCTCACATGTTAGTACTCAAGCTTCTATTCCAGTGGGGGGACAATTCTTACCTGCTTTAGTATACTGAGACTCATCCACACCTCAGCCAGATGCAATCACATTCTTTTGGCCAATTAAAGGAACATCTGTTGCCATATAGCCACCACTGCATATCTCAGTAAATAAGTTCAAAGTAAAGGTCAGGAAAAGATTGATGCAAGGGGATTCAGTTCTCAGGAGAGTGCAGCTTGACAGTCTCCCACATTTAGCTGAAAGTATGGCTAATGAATTCAGATAGGATACAGATCAATTCATGTATGGAATGCTCAAGAGATTATCTCCCAGTTTTGCCACACCAACAAGGAAGTTCTCCAAACTAATATGTAGCCTCATTAGACAGAAGGAGGGAAGAATATCGCTGGTAATATTGTTTTAGCTGAACAGTGTTGCCCTAAGACTCCTAAACAACATGGCGGGTATTGGAAAGACTATGTTAAGTGCAAACACCTTAGCGAGTGCAGCATGTGAGAGGCTTACTTCAGAAGATGTGCAGTAAACTTCTCAGAGGCTGGATGAGGCCTACAGCAGAGCCTTAGACAGCCTATAATGCTGGGCATAGTGCAGGTGAGACTGCCTCAGACAGGGCACTGCAGGCTGTAGCCAAACTTGAAAATAAGGTACATGGAACAGAAACTGAGCTCTCCAAGCTCCGGGCATCTGTACCTTCAGAATAGGAGCTGACTGACACTCAGGCAGATCAGTGAAGACAGCAGAGGATGCTCCAAAGGACACTGTTAATTCAAGAATTTGTTTCTCCCTCTACAACACCTTCTACACCCAACATCACTATCAAAAAGATCAGCAGAAAAGGGCAAAGTACTTAGGATGGTTGAGAGAATATGCTTCATGTAACATATTTATAGGAAAGTGGGAATTCATGAGCCATTAACAGGCAATCCATACAGAGTTTCAGAAAACAGCAATTCTATACATTTAAATCATTTTATGTATTAGCCAATCAAGAATATTTATTGACTACTTCTTTGTGTCAGATATTGGGTAGTTGCTGGAGAAACAGTAAACATACCAGTTAATTTGTTAGTAACTATAGAGACATTCAGACTTGTTATGGTTTATGTCTAGCTGTCCTCCCAAAGCTTCATACAGTCATGGGATGGGGACTCGTAGAGTTTCAGATTAACTCATGATCAACTGGGATTATGGGTGATCTACTGGGATTATAGGTGTTAGTACTGCTGGGATTACGGGTGTCAGTGCTATGCCCTACCTGGGGCAGAAAGCATGAATGCAATATAAGAGAGACAGAGACACAGACTCTCTCTCTCTCTCTCTCTCTCTCTCTCTCTCTCTCTCTCTCTCTCTCTCTCTGTTGCCATTGTTGCTGTTCTGCCACCATAAACTGGATGCTTTCTGAGACCTCCAGTAACTGCGAGTTAAATAAACCTTTTCTTCCTCCATTTTGGATATTGGGTATTTGTCCCAGCAGCAAGAGAAGAGTAACTGAGACAAGGCTCTTACAGGTCTACTATGTAGAAGATGTTAGACTGACATAAGAACAATAAATTGTGAATAAATGATGTCCCAATTACCTAAAGGGCATGTACTTGTTCAAAGCAAAGTATCAGACTGTGTGAAGAATGTGCAGTGCACATCCATTCAGTTTTTATTCAGGAGCTTTCTCAACTGCTAAAACTCCAAGCAGGTCCCAATCTCAGCACATCTTGTTCCCACCCACTTAGATTGCAGATTCACTTTTTATCTCTAAAGATTTTACAGAAGCAAAACTAACACTCCCAATCCCTTATCACTTCAATCACAACAGACTGCTGCTAACAAGTCCCTTGTGATTCCAGGGTCATCTGCATTGCACAAAGGTAGCGCTGAAATTTAGGGGCCCATTCAGACCATGAGGGCCTTTTATCTCAGGTGCTACATGGGGAACATAATAGTCTGTAGCCCTTTCATTCTTGGAGCTGGTGGCCAGTGCAGTCATTATCTAGCTGGAGATTCAGGAGTAAGAATAACGCAGATGAACTCAGGCACCTGGTATCAGCGTGCAGCATACCACAGTCCCATAGTCCTTGCACTCGAGATTTCTAGCCTTACTGCCATTGTTGAAGTAAGGAATACTTTTTCGCAGTGCTGGAATGCTGCTATTCAACACAGGTTTGGGCCCAGTTCACCAATCAAAACAGGTATTTAAGGAGTGATGGTGTCATAGAAATATATTTGGTCTTTATTCATAGTTCCTGGCACAGAATTCCTAAAGCCATTCAAATGAGATAACTGGGGGCCTATGAACTGGCACACTTGTTTAAACGTCTGCTCAGGCAAATGCAGTCAGGTGCAGAGGACTCAGGTTTGATCCCCAGCTCTACAAGCCTCACCTGCCATGCCCTGGGGGCATTGTCAGACAGACTAAAAAAAAAATTTCTCAAATGAGATAACTCAGTCATACTATATAATAAAACTGCCATTAACATCCCTAAACAACTAAAAGGAACTTATATGTTGATAAACATCCAGTTCTGGCGGTTATGCACTTGCTTAGAGAGACTGTTGGACCTCTACCCGTCCCCACAAATGTTCTTACCCTGTGTATCTCTTACTTCGGCTATTCCTAAAATGCATCCTTTGTACAAAGCCAATAATAGCAAGTGCAGTGTTTTCCTAAATTGTGTGTGCTAGTTGAGTGATTTATCAAATGAGCAGGGAGTTGTGGAAACACTTTATATAGGTTGAGCCAGATACATAGGTGAGCAAGGACTTGTGATTTATATCTGAACTAGGAAAATCTGGGGACTGTGTTTTTTAACTTCTCAGGTATGATGCTAACTCCAAGTAGAGAGTCCCATCTTTGAATTAATGGATACCTAGCTGTTGTCAAAGACTTGAAGAAGTGGTGTTAGAAATGATACCATATATTTGGTGTCAAGAAGAAAAAAAATCTGTCAAAAGGTAAATAATGCATGGAAAGGCCAGTGAGATGGTTCAGCAGTCTAAAGTGTCTGCTTAGGAAAACTTAGGCAACTGTGGGG
Organism: Myocastor coypus; assembly: GCA_004027025.1. NCBI lineage: Eukaryota > Metazoa > Chordata > Mammalia > Rodentia > Myocastoridae > Myocastor > Myocastor coypus. Next base: position 26,654 of record PVJA010028047.1, read on the forward strand.
ACTGAGGTTCAATCCCCAGCACCACATGCTGCACCAGTCCCATTCCCCAGGGCAGGCTGAGCCAGCCATAATTGGAAACATAAAATAATAATAATAATAATAATAATAATAATAATACATGGAACTTTGATCCAAGTCTGCTTTATGCAAAGCTCAAAGGCATACAAGATACATAAGATTGTTATTTTCTTAGTTTCTGATTGCTTCAAAGCACAGGGTGTCCAAGGACACCTGAAGGCATGGCCCCACTTGTCTAGCACAGGTGCACAGTGGAATAGATACTGTTCCGTAAGCAAGGCTTAGCACAGGCACACAAACACATATGGCTTACAGTACTCTGTCAAGAATGCATATATGAGGTTGTTACCTGTATAAGAATTATACAATAAAGATGGAGGTGGCTCTTGCTCTTCTGCTCGGCTCCATGCTGCTTACTGCTGGCTGCTCCTGCTGCTGCTGCTGCTGCTGCTGTCTGACACACCTGCACTGTTTAAACTTGGGACCTCACCCATGAAAATCTCCCTTGGGCTCCCTGGGCAGGCCAGCACTGACAACAGTGTTCAGATAGCACCAACAACTGATAACATTTTCAGGTTTCCTTACCCATGGAGTAAGGAAAATTATGGCCCAAAATATCAGGGTAAAGGCATCTGAAGCTCTTCTCTCAATAAAAACATTCAATGAAAGAATACTGTGGAAAACAGGTAAATCAAGGATGAGTCCTTGGTTTTCACTGAGTGAAAGAGAAAAGTATGGAATGGGATAAGCTGGCACTCTTTTTTTCCATTGAGTATTCTTCATAACTGTGTAATGTAGAATATTTTGTAGCTGATAAGAATAATAAATAATATTTTCAATGAGGCTTTCCTTAATTTTAATACATTGTCTCTCATTCACCAAGATTATGACCATTATCTCCCCAGTGGTTACATTAAGCTAAAAACATTGTTTTATTTCTAATCCTTTCCATATCAATTATGCAAATTGACAATAGGACATTGCATGGCAGTTAAGCTCAGTTCACATGAACTAAGGTCATCTCCAATTGTTTTTGCCTTGGACACATTGCTAGAACTAATCTTTTGCAATTGTCAGTGTAGTTTTATTTCTAAGATTTCTCTATAAATGAAAAATACAGAACTTCCTGTCCCAGCCCAGCCCAAACCCCACCGCTGGGAGCTGAGCCTGCGCAACCGCCGCGGGTAAGCCCCTGCGCCCCTCTGCCCCGCCTCTGCTTTCCCGAGACTAACTTCCTGTCCCAGCCCAGCCCAAACCCCACCGCTGGGAGCTGAGCCCTCGCGCCGGCTGGGTCAGGA
>PVJA010028048.1:0-27977 GCA_004027025.1 Myocastor coypus
GGGGGAGGGAGAGGAGAGAAGAGAGAAAAAGGCTGGTTGACAGTTAACTCCGGAAGCCATAATGTATCATTTTTAAAGAGACAAGCTTTTAGAGCATCATTTTAAAAAGCTGACCTTAGATATTATTGCTTTGGCTTCTTCTATAGTCTTCTTTATAACCTGCTTCATTTTTTCATTTGGAGCTAGAAAAAAGAAAGCAAAGTAATCTAAGACAGCCTTTTTAAAAGTTCTGAGCCTGATGCTCTTCTGAGTCTGGGACTCTGAATGCAGTGTGTCTAGTTTGGAATGTTGGACAGGGGATTCAGGGCTTGGCCATGGGAAGTTAAGATCTGATACGAGAGCCGAGGTTTGGCATGAGCTTTATGCCAAGTGGCAGAGGACATGGTTATGTGTCCCCAGAGGGACAGGATTAGCAAACTCTTCCTGCACAAAGCCAGAGTAAATCTTTTAGGCTTCCCAGGCTGCTATGCAGCTACTAAACTCAGCCACAGCAGCACAAAAGCCAGCATAGGCTTTACTTCAAGGAATGGGTGGACACGCTCCAATAAAACTTTATTTATGAACAGGCAACTGGTTGCATCTGGCATAGGATCCATTAATTTCCCAATCCTAGCCTAGGAGGAAAATATAAGTAGAAAGTTTAAAACCCAAACCAATGGAGATAACATTCTTAAATTTAGGAAAAATGAGGTGAGTTCAAACCATATATTCTTAATAAATAACAGTATTAATTATACATTGAAGTTATATTGAACAGAAATAGCCAATTAAGAACATTAAAGATGAGTAATGAATGGCTGATTTGGAAGAAATTTTATATTTAATTGATGTAATCCCTTCTAAAAGCAGAGAATCTATTCAAACTGAGAATTAATTCAAACATTAAAAAATGAGAATGAGAAAGAGAATCAACCATTTCCAGGGTTAAATTTAAAGGAGACAATACTAGCAAACCCTATTATCCTCTCTCTCTATATATAAATACCAGTAAATCCAAATACACACACACACACACATACACTTCTTGCTGTAATACTTAGATTCCTAACAATGTTATAGGGTCACAATAGGTATTTGGGTGTTGGTTAAATGATCAATTATGTGTTAAGTGATCCACCATGTATTAAAGTAATTTGCACGAGAGAGGCAAACTTATTGGATCAAGTCATAAGAAGATCCCAATACTCAGACATTTTTGACCTGAAGACATGGTAATTTTATATAGTTCACCTACGACATCTATATGCCCACTACAACTTAGACTAAGAAGGGAGAAGCTTCCTTATCACCTGAATTCACTCTGGAAAGTCTGTTCTGAAATTAAGTTGTTTAACAGAAGGAGCTGCTTTCTTTTATGGGCGCACTCAGGCATGCATGCAAGAGAAATGCTTGCTTACCTTGCCCATTCCTTCGCCCGACATCGTCCTTTTGAAATACAGTGCCCCCACTGGGCACACACCTTTCACCCCATTCGTCTTTTAATTTCAGCTCTTCAATCTGCTCATCAGTCAGTCCTTGCATATTAGGAGGGAGAAAGATGCCATGCTCTGCTAACTCTTCCATTTCTTAGAAACAAGAGAAAGTTACATAACCTGTATCACAGCCAACACCTTAGAACCCACTGGAATGAGAGGCCTGGCTTGTTACTCCACAATGTATTTAACATTTCCCATCACTAGCTATGCAACAGATCTGCTTCTAACCCCTGACAAAGTCACCAGTCCATACTCAATGGGCACTCAGGGACTCACTTAGAGCTTAGGAACTTGCCCCAGTCCCAGGCAGCTGAGGATGGAGTCTGTGTCTCTACGCTTTTGTGCTATATTGTGCTGCTTGGATTTTAGGAGGTGCACAATTAATCCCCCAAACTAAATACATACTCATATAATGTTTCCAAGTGGGCTGATAGATGTGACTTCATTCAATGCCATCTTATGAGGCAGGCAGGACAGGTGACAACAGACTGCATTATCCAAGGCTTGGTCGGAGCACAAGGTTAATACTTTATGTAACATTTAATTCAAGGGAGTACTTCATAAACTTAATTTCTGTGACTTCATGAATAATTTAGATAAATTGGTGAGGATTAGAGATAGATTATGCATAATTTCTTAAAATTCAGTTTCCAAAACAGCCTCAGTATTAAATGTTATTTTAAAATAGAAACATGTGAGGAAGGAATGAATGAGCAACCTGTACTGTAAATTCAGTGTGGAGCTAGAGAGGAGAAAATCCACTGACTTGTGCTACAGCTGCCAAGCGCCCAAGCTGGCTCAGGCTGGAGCCTCTACCCTCCTTTGGGAAGACCACGATAAATGAGTCCAGCCCCATGGCCTCCGGCTGCTTAAAAACTGTGACCTGGGAGACAGACAGTAAGCACCTAACTCTGCCACACACCCCATTAGCATCGTGTCTTTGTTGCAAAGTTTCAATGTAAACTGATTTGGGATTGAATATAGGCAGATTGAGAAAAATACAAAAAAGCCATGCACTGAGTAGTGAGCATGGTATTAGAAAACAAAGGCCTCTATCCCTGGTATGTTTAATAGCTCCCTTTGATTCTCCCACTGACTTATGTCAATTGTGAAACAGTCACGTTTCACAAAGACTATGACCCTTAAGAGGTGCAAAAAACACCTATTTATGTACTTAATAGGTATGTATAACTCTCATGATATAGGCACTTCAATTATGTACTAATAAATTTAAAACCTCCAAAAAACCAGAAGTACTATCAATTAGAAAAAAACTCATACAAAGCTAATTTTTGACATATTGTATATTAGTAATTCATATGTTATTTACAGAGATTATATACTATAATTGTAGAAACATATAATCGTAATGATATTCTAGTCCACACCTAAACAGCCACCTTAAATTCCAGAGCAGTCAAATATCAAAATTACTATCCCTGTGACTTTTAAAATGTATTTGTTTGTATTTTAGGGCAGAGTCTATAGGGACTACAGGGTCTCACTACACAGATTGGACTTGTAGTGATTCTCTTGTTTTCAGCTTCCTAAGAACTGGGATTACAGACCGGTGCCACCATGCCCAGTCTCAATCTCCATCTCAGCACGCCCTGGGAGTGCAGCAGGCATGGCAGGCCAGGGGATGGAACCACTAACCCCTAAGTCTGCCTAAGCAGGCGCTTTCATCAGCTGGGCCATCTGGCTGGTCCTTTACAATTTAATTAAAATGAAATAAAACTAGAAATCCAACTCCTGGGTCTCACGAGCCACATTTCAAATGCTCAGCAGCCACCTGCACCTGGTGAATATCAACTGGACCTGTCAATCTCCTGGCCAACTTAGCGATGATACTCCTTGGGTAACCGAGGAAATGGAAAAAGACGCCAAGGCCTTCGCAAAGGGAGGGGAGTCATCACTGGAAACTGCTTTACCCCAAAAGTCTCGGGATGGGGCACCTTTTGCAAACCCACCCAGGCCGCACTCCCCACTCACTCTCTCTTGGTCGAGTCCACTCTATATGCTCTTGAGCCCTATCTTCTTCCTCCCTCCTACTTCCACTTATTCATGGCACCCCAAATCCTGGCTACTCATCCTACTGCCCACCTTCGAGCTGGGGGTGCCAGACCCGTCTCTACTTTTTCGGTTCGTAAAAAGCGCCTGTTAGATCTGTTTCGCCCTTAGATGCTGTCAATCTTTTCACATCCTCATAAACTCAGCACCGCGGCCCTAGCCCGAGATCCTTGTCGGTCCTGCCCAACTTGCAGCCCGGATCGCCCTGTTTCCTCGGACACCCGGTCGCACCTGAGCACAGCCGCTGCACCTTGAGCCGTCCGTTGTAGACCCGGGTCACCTGCACCGTGAGCTCCTCCAGCTCGGTGCTGCCCGGAGCCTGCAGCAGGAACTGGCTCTCATCGCCCCGCTTTACGTGTAGGAGAACCATGGCGACTCCGGAGGCCCCGGTGGAGGAGTCAAGAAGGGTCGCGACACGCGGCCTGCAGGATCCGCCGTGGCCAGTCCCAGCCGACCAACTGCCGCGCACAGGCCAGAACCCTGGCCCTCCGGCGCCCTTAGAACTAGGGGTATCGGCACCTGCTCCCGGAAGTGGGGGTTTCCAGGACAACAGTTAAACAGAGTCAGCAGGGCTGCCAGCTTAGGTCAGCATACGAGGGCTGGAAAGCAGAGGCACTGAGAGGTGACCCTCTGTTCCCTACACTTAACTGCATCCAGCCGGAACTCACGGTCCCGCCCCCGGAAGTGACTGTTGTCTAGGCGACGCAAACGCACCAAAGAGTGTCGCGCGCCGAATGCACAATCGGATCTCTTGAGGCCCGAGATTCCTCCCAGAGACAGTGAGTTCAGGCCGAGTGTTGCTAGGTTGGGAGTAATTGCAGTGGTGGAAACTAAAGGAAGCAGGCTCTTACGCAGTCTCCTCCCAGCAACCCCAGAGTCCAGATGTGGTTTCCGCCGCTCAGAGCTCCCAGTTCCGGAAATGCCTCCCCCTTGTTTCCGGTCTGGGGAAAGTTGGAGCTGGTGTGTTTCGCTGGACGCTGGATCGTTGTGATCGCTGTGATCGCTGGCCTGGTTTTCAGGATCCAAGGGATAGGGCAAGTGCCAGTTACTTATTTGTGCAGTCTGAGTCACATTTGCATATTTAGGGTGGCCCGAGGAGCTACTGCCAAAGCGACCCTTCCTAAAGTATTCAGCTAGATACTTTCTCACAAAATCTTATCTAAGGGTAAGCGGGTCCAGCGTAGCTGTCAGTGTGACAAAGGAAACCGAGATAAATAGACCAGCCGGGCCCTGGTCTATTTATTATTGGGATACGACCCAATCTCAGCACTTGGGTGGCCAAAGCAGAAGGAGCACTACCAGTTCGAGGACATCCTGAATTACAAAGCAAAACTCTGCCTCAAAAAAAATGCAAGACAACAAAAAGAGTGGATATCTTATTAAGTCTTATATTTAAGAACTTGGAATGAACTTCTGCTCTGGGGAATGTTATATAAATCTTAGACTTGTTCCATGTAACTGACCTCAGCTATTGCAAAATTAGGCCATGACAAGGCTAAGCCCCCCAGAACACCCAAAACAGGGGCTATAACGTGACAAATCCTGCTAGCCAAATGAGTTCTGAATTCTCAGGCCATAAAGATAGCATTTGGTGTGTTCTTATACCTTGTGTTGGTTTTCTTAGTATTCTAAGTACTTCCCTTTCTAGAGCATCCCAGGACCATTTCCCTCTATTCAAGCAATCCAGTGAGGACGTTCCAGGTCTAAATGATTCTTTATAAATAGTTTAATTAGATAGGAAGTTAGTTACCATTATAGACAGTTACATGAGATAGAAATTAATATGCAGTTGAGAGGGATTGGGCCCTCATGAAAGTCAGCACGGAAGACTAGACACACCAAGACTGAAGTGGCAGGCGAGTCTAGTCAGCAGTTCTCAACCTGTGGGTCGCGATCCCAGCGGGGGTCGAACAACCAAAACACAGGGGTCGCCTAAGGCCATTCTGAATCATAACTAGCAAAATTATAGTTTTGAAGTAGCCACCAAAATTATTTTTTGGTTTGGGGTCACCGCAACATGAGGAACTGTATTGCAGAGTCACGGCATTAGAAAGGTTGAGAACCACTGTAAAAAAGCCAGGCCTCAAGATGGAGATAGGTAGGTAGGACTGCATACTTCTCTAGAGATAAACAGCTACCTGAGATTATACTGTAATGAACACCACCTGGTCCAGTGGGCCTAGATAGGCATCAGATGAATAGGTGAGGGACCAGAACGTCTGGATCTGTCCCTTTCCAGAAATGCCTTTGTTCTTTCCATATTCTCTGGCCATGTGACTCATTTCCCTCTTGGGTCAATATTTAGGGAGGGTACAGTAAAACCTTGGATTGTGAATAACTTTCCTGTGTTGCATAAGATGAACATTTCTAATCAATTTAACTTGATAAATGAATGGTGTCTTATAATACTAGTAGTATGTGATGTCAAACATCACATGGTGACAATTGAACCAATGGTTCTCTCTAAGCAGAATGTAGGCCATCATTTTTCAATAGCAAGAGGTTATGGAGGGACCTGGCGGGATGGCTCAGTGGTCTAAAGCGCCTGCTTGGGGAAGTTTGGGCGGCTTCAGGGACCACAGTTTGATCCCGGGCACCACATGCTGCACCAGCCCTTCCCTCGGGGCGGGCTGAGCCAGCCATAAAAATGAATGAATAAACAAACAAAGGTTCTGAAACAAGAAAAAAATAAATAAATAAAATACAAAAAATTAAAAAAAAAAAAGAGGTTATGGAGATCTTGTTAGGGGAGAAGGAGCAAAAAAGGGAGGAATCCCTCACTTTAGATGAAATTCAGGTGATGTGCAAAATGTAGAAAACAGCAACGTTTTGTAGAAACACCCCCCCCCAATAAGGCTGTAGCAATGTGAGCAATGAAATCTGCTTACTCAGATCCTCAAAAGAGGCAAAAGCAGGTATCATTACATAGATTCCTTGTTAAAGTTGCACTGAAAAGATTCCATCAAGCTAATAGGTAGTAGGAGTTCTCGGTGAAACTGAAAATCATCCTACACAATAACCTTCGTCTCCCTCACACCAGCAATCAAGGTTTTCAAAGGTAGATGCACAATGTTTGTTTTTATGTTGTATTTTATTTGGTGTTACAGTATTGTCAACATTTTTTTTTTTTTGTCTTTTTTTTGAGACAAGGTCTCGCTATGCAGTTCAGGCTGGCCTTGAGCTCACTTTTGTAGCCCAGGCTGGTCTCGAACTTGCATCAATCCTCCTGCCTCAGCCTCCCGAGTGCTGGGATTACAGGCATGCACCACCACGCCTGGCATTGTCAACGTTTTTATATGAATAGTTTTGCATTGTGGAATCAGTCATCTGAGTTCCCATTATTTCTCACAGGCAAGTTTGTTTTGATATACAAGTGCTTTGGATTACAAGCATGTTTCTGGAACAAATTATGCTTGCAAAATATGGTTTTACTATACTCATAATCCTACAGGTTAATTATAGTCTGACCACATTATACCTACATTATGATTTTCCTGTATGAAGTACTCCTGACAATGGCCCTTGGTAGCCATCCACTTGGAATCCCTCCTGGAAATCCAGGAACTGTTGTTATAGTAAAACTCTTACAACTTCCTACTTTGGTTTGCAATTTTATTTCTCAATGTGGTGAGATCACAAATTCAGGATGTTAGGAAAAAGGAAAAGAAACAGGTATGAGCTCAAAAAAAACCTCAATTATTCAGCTTCCTTGCTTGGGTTTACTTCAGAACAAAGCTGAGGGACAGGAACACTTTGGCACTGGAGACCAGATCAGTAATTCTCCTGCATCTATTCTTTTGTAGGCTTAGTGGGGTGGGGCTGGGGCCTGTAGCTCCCTGCCTTGAACAAGACTTGAGAGAACAGAACTACTGGGACTGATGGCTGCTATCAGTAGCAGGGCTGAGAGCAAGTCCCCAGGTGCGGCAGTGCTGGGCAGGGAGGGTCAGTGGGGTCTGGGAGCAGGGTAGCAGTGACTAGATTCCTTCATGGCGCATCTGACATGTAACAGGTTGGAGGTTATTTTTCCTGTATCAGTATTGGGCATCAAACTCAGGGTCTACTACTGAGCTTCAGCTTCAGTTTCTCCACCCTTTTCTAAATTTTGAAACAGGGTCTGAGTTGTCTGGGTGGGACTCAAACTTTCAACCCTCCTGCCTCAGCCTCCCCCAGTGCTAGGATAACAGGCATGCAGCACCACACTTGGCTAAGTCTGGATAATTCAGAATGGTGGCTGCTAGACATTAGTCAGGGAGAAAAAGAGCAACTTTTATGTATTACCCAGTCTGTTGTTTTTAAGTCCTAATATACTACAGATCATTACATTTTCTATAAACCCTTCTGATCCTGTTCCTTTCCCTTTCATCAGAAATAAACTGCTCTTTTGAATTTTGTGTTCATCAGTTCCACTACATGTTCTTATACCATTAGTACATGTATGCATCCCTAAAGAGTCTATTGTAAGTTTTGTATCAATGGTGTTTGGCTGTATTATTTTGTAATTTAGCTGTAATGTTGGGACTGAACCCCACTGAGCTACATCTCCAGCCCCACATACGTAACATTCCTGAAGTAACAAATTTAAAGAAGGCCTGAAGTAAAAAATTTAAAGAACAGTGGGTGGAGGCTGAAGACAGAGAAGAGGCCAACCCAAGGGATCCCAGGACGAGGGACTCGTTCTTGCTGTGCATGCCTGGCTTGTGCTACTGTACAGCTCCAGTGTTCTGTGAGGAAGGGGAGGAAAGCAAGCAGGCTATTATGACTTCTTCCCTCACAGCTATGCAGTCCTGTAATTATCTTAGCAAGCTTTGTAAAAAGCCTATTATTCTGTGTCTGAAACTTAGCAAAGCTTAACAAACTACTAAACTATTTGGTAGCCAAAGTTGTTTTGAGTATTAATCAAAATGGATTGAATAAAGGCAATAATTACTTCTAGAAACTATTTGCTGTGGCCTCTTAATTTAGATCTTTTGGGCCAGTTTAGTTTTTTATCTGTCAATGTTCTAATTCTCCTGTGTCTCCCAGTTGGTTTTGCTATTGGGGGTTAGAAAATCATCATTCTTTTTTTTTTAAGCTAAGATTTCTAATGGACTCTCTTATGGATTAACTCCATGGATTTCTTATTGACAATTATTAATATTGGAAAATCTTATAGTAAACATATGGGAAAATGGTTATATGCAAATCAGATTTGGAGTTAAGCTATCTGATGTGGAAATAGGACCTAATTTATTTTCTCCAGATACTGCCAAATTGATATACAGGAAGCACAAGGAAAATGGCTGAGAAAAACTTCCCTTCTAGGGCCAGCCGGATAGTTCAGTGAACTAAGTGCCTGCTTAGGCAAATGCAGGGATCGGGGTTCCATCCCTGACATCACAGGCTGTGCCAGCCCCATCCCTGGGTGCACTGAGTTGGTGGCCAAAGAGTCCTGGCATGGTGGCACATACTCATAATCCCAATGCTAGGGAGGCTGAGACAGGAGGATTGCTACCAGTCTGAGCTACACAGTGAGACCCTGTACCAAATACATTTAAAAAAAAAAAACCCACAAAGAAAAAAACTTCCCTCTGTGCAAAGTAGTCAACATGGTAAAGACAGATATATTTATTTTGTGTGACAGCACATTCCACAGGATATGTACAGAATATCTGTATGCCACTGATTTTAATACTGTACTTCTATAAAGTATGTAGTTATAAATATTATATGCCACATAAGCAATAAAATTCCTACATACATATAAACAGCAAACTATTATAGAGGACAAAGAATTCACAAAGAGATCCTTAGTGTCTAATTTTTGCTCTGCATAGAACAGAACTGGTAGATATTTAATAATACACAGAATAATGGCTAGTTATTTGCAGCATACCTTTAACTTTTGTAACTTTGTGCATTTTCAGCAACTTGCCAAATATAATATTCCTGACAAAGGCTGAGCTGCTGCTGATATGTATATTTTCGACAGTAGTTTTACTCAATAGGAAACACTGCTCACAGAACTGCAATTGGCACTAGTGAAGTTAACCTAACAATGAACTATTCTGCAAAGGGAGAGCAAATACCATACATACTAATCACATGGGTGTTAAAGCCACAATTTCAACAAGTAAATTCACATTTTGAATCACACTGCTTATGTAATACTGCTGTTTAAAAGACACTACTGCTGAAATGATCAGAACCCCCCCACCCCAAGCACAATATAAAACTCACCAGAGTTATCTCTAATAGTAAATCCTGGCTGTTCGTAGTCAATTAATTCTATAAATATAATATTTAGATAACATTTGAGCATTTAGAAAAGTGCTTTTTCCTAATAGATTTGCTTTATGTTTTAAGTGCAATGCAGTTTGCTGTGCTTTTACACTTTACATTTTCTTAGCCATAAACTCTATTTTTTAAATATATTCCCAATGTGCATCTTTAAAGGCTAAATGTAGACCTAGGGATTTAAGTGGACAAATATAAATATATATATGGAATGTTAACATAAGTCAGTGGGCAAAGATGACCTTAACTTAAACTGACAACAAAACAACTATTGCTTAGGGAGTTTTCTGATTGGTTTACTTAATGATATCAAAATACTACATTCTGTAAAAATTCTGTGTACTCCATAAAATTAATAAAAGTGGGATTAATTGCATACTGGCAGTGCAGGAGACAAAGTCCACAGCTAATTTGAGGTATAGCCTCTACCAACTTAAAGCAGCATCGAAATATGTTGTGGAGCCTCTTGGGGAAAAGACATCACACTGGGTTTGTTTGTCCCTGGTCTAAAGCACTCTGGGGACGACTGCTTTTCCTGTTAAAAGCAAAGTTCTAGAGCAAAAGCAGCAAACAGAAAAGCATGGGAAGGATATGGCTAACATAGTCTTTAAATGTGCAGATAGAAGAGAATATTTTTAGCTCTAACATTTCTCACTGAACTCAGTGGTATGTGCCTTCCCTACATATAAGGCCACAATACTTTTTCAAGGGGACTAATTTAAATGTTCACATGACAGTGACCACAAAATATGCTGCTGCCAGCTACAAGAACCTCTTCCCAGGGGAAAGCATATGGAGGCCCTGAAGTAGAAAGTAACAAGGATGTGTGTATTTAAAGGGCTCAGGTGTGGAACAGTAGAAGATTTTCCTTCTTCAGAGAGATTAGTTTTAGGAGTAAAATTAATTAAATATTCCAAATTACACAGGTAGCCATCTTTTTGGTAATGCAATATTGAAAAGGTCTTTGTTAGAACTTGTAGGTAAAAAATCTGGTCTGTTATATCCTTAGATAACTTATTTAAGAGTTTTATAAATATGTAAGTGCATGTATGTTTGTGTATAGTTAATTACACATACACATACACATGTAACATTTTTGTTAAAGCAATGCCTTTCAAAACTGTTGCATTGTAACTTTGGCAGCTCTTTGGTAAACACAAATACCAACTGTCAACAGTGTGCAAGAGCTGGCAGTAAAGTCAGCTAAAAGTTGTGTGGGCATTCCAAAATTCTTCCAAGACTGACAAGGAATTTCTGAATGAGGACTACTTTCTAAGGTAGTTTTACGCACTTCTTATGGCTACTGTTGTCTCCTACTGTCTGAAGAAAAAACACACCAAAACTCCTCTGTTCAGGAGGATACTTTCCTTATTTCCAATATACACATATTCCAACTCTATTCACATCAATAGTGGTACCTAATGAAGATATCAGTGCACTTAACAGTTACTTATTGCACATAATGAACAACTAATGCCCAGTTCTTTTGGTTTTACCCTGCCAAAACTAAAAAACAAACACAAACAATGCTTTCCCCTTTCCACAGTATCACATCATCTTTCTGTAAAGTCCTGTGTGGGAGATGCTTTAGATGCTGAGGTGCTGAAGGGGTCAGCAGCAGGGCTAGGGCTGGTGCTGGTGCTGGGCAGGAGCAGGGGGACAGGAGGTGGAGGCGGTCTTCGGGACGGCAACACACAAGAAAGAGGTGTACCTTTGCTCCAGTCATCATCAAATGCACTTGACTGGTTACCCAACGAGTTTGGGCCAACTGACTTTGACTTCCCTTTTACACCAAAGTCCTCTTCTTCCTCAAAGGTTACCCATCCTTTTGGGTTGCTTGTTTTCATTGTAGATTGACCCTGCAGATCAAAACTGTCCTTGAAACAATCATGTGAAGATGAAGGCTTGCTTGTGTTCTGACCCAAAGGCATCAGAGAAAGGAAAGGACTGTTCGTAACAGTCTCTTCTTTGGACAGCCATGAAGTGGCCTCTGATTCTTGAGACTGGGCTCTAAATGGGTTTCCAGGCACAGCAGTCCTGTCAGTGAAGGGATTTGTGCTGGTCAAGCTAGTAATAAATGGGTTTGGAGAACTTCGCATATTTTCCTGGGATTTACTCCGGGCTGGTATTGCAGGCATGGGTGGCATGCAGCTTACAGAACTCACAGTATTAACATTACTTTGTGTTGCAGAAGGCAACTGAATCAACCTCTTTGGGTCTAGGGTGAGAACAGGTGACGTCTGAACAGATGGCTGAGCCTTTGATACAGCAAGCAGATTAAATGACAGATCTTCAAATGGGTCACTCTTTGATAGTGATTCTTGTTTGACACTGGAGAGTCCATTTGTTTTTACCTGGAAGGGAAGGAGAACACTGAATAATCAAGTTTATATTGATTAATATTCTCTATTTTTCCTGTCTGAATTATTTCCTTTTTGGGCAAGCACAAATTTAGAGATTAAAAGTAGCTTTGTGTAGCTTGTTATGCTGGTGATAGAAGCAGAGTCAACGTAGCTAAAATCTTACTTTAAAAACAGCACTAAGTTTTTAAAATTAAATTCACATATTTTAAGTGTCAGAGAAATTTGATTAAACTTAGTTCATTCAAATTCTGAAACAGTGAACTATATAACAAATTTGTCCATGCCCAGTTCTTTTAAATTTTAACATATAAATATTCATAGTCAGGAGTTAGGTGAAATCTGTACAGGCTTCCAACACCTATCTATGAGGATGATATGTTTTCATTTTTCCTTTAAATATATATTTTAATTAAAATTAATGTCACTATAGGCATTCAATTTTAAGGATTAAAGTTAAATTTTGTATCTATATTCATAAGCTGTAGAGGCATCCTTTCCTTTTCTATAAAGAAAAGTAAATTTTCCAAACTATTTTTAAATATAAGTTCTCCTTTGAAGGATAAACAGTGAATAATGTGATAATTTTCTTAACTGACCTTCTGTATCTTGTTGAATTCCAAAGTAGGCATACAAATGCAGTAACTGGTTTAAAACCATGGAAAAATCTATTTTCTGTTTGGTATATTACCTCTAAAATCAAAAAGAAAGCTGTGCCCCCAGGTGTTGCTCTAAACTGATAACAGAAAGAGGGGCTCAGAACTATTTTAAGCTCCTGCAAAGTCTGCATTTTTTTACTAAATCCCTTTAAGCCTGTTCACAAAAAAGCTGCTTGGGTGAGTCCAGTCATGGCACTGCTGGGGAAGAGAACTAAGATCCTGGTCCTAGGAGCAAATTAGCTTATTGAGCATTTCATTAATTTTCAAAAAAGAAAAAAAAAGTACTTTTTTCCAAACTTAACATGACAATAAATTTGTGCCACAATCATGAGACTCTCAAGTGTATTCTAAATACATTAAAGGTAAGTATGTGCATAAATGAAGATAAACTTGATATGAAAATTTATTAGTCATTAAAAATTATAATTATGTTACCAACAATCCCTAGATTATTGATGATTAATGCTATAAAACTGAAGCATTTGGTTGGTTCTGGGACAAAATTCTATGGAGATAACATAGTCCACAGCAGAGATACTATAGCAAAGGAAAAATCTGCACTCTTCACAGCTTAGAATTAAAGGCCACATAAATGCTACATATTTAAATATCTTTATTTTCGTATATATAATTTTTATTTAAAAATAAGTTACATGTAATTTGATAGCAGGATCTTTTTTAAATTAGATTTGAAATTTCAATGACAGCCACACCACCATTCATTACATTAAAATTAATTTACTATCTAAGAAGGATTTGGGATGACAATGTTAAAATTGCTGGTATTTTAAGTGAGAAAGGTGTTGGAAGGACACTTAAATAATTCTACTATTATACTGTCATCTTTCTAAGTCAGCAGTTCTTCCTTACTGAAAAGAATATTGCTACTAAAACTCTGGGGGGAGCGGCAAGAACTTCCCAAAAGCAAGCTAAGAAAAACAAACTTTGTGTTCATCTAATTATGCCATTGTTAAAACAAAAAACCCATCTGCTTTTGCAAATTAGGTTTTCATATACCTAAGCTTACCTTCTCGAAGTTATACTGTTTAGTTTTGTTAATTTTCATAAAAAAGAAGCAAAAAATGGTAAAGCATTAGCAAGACCAAATAAAATGATTCCTAAAACTTCAAAATACTTAGAAAAAGAAAATGCAGTTTTTAATAGATCATATGATAGTTGAATTTATTAATGTGGACAGGTGGTTTTAAAAAATGGGTGAAACTTTAGATGTATGAGTCGAAAGATCCATACATCTAAGGTGCTATGATAGATGGAAAGCACATGTAAGATTGATAAAGTCAGATACCTGTTACCCTGATGGCTGCTCCTGCTTTGAGAAAAGAAATATAGACATCAAAGGAAAGAGTTAGGAGGATAATTTGAGACCAAGCAGCAGCCCTAACAAACCAGTTATTAAATACTTTTAGTTCTAGCTTATATACAGAGCCCTAGAGCAATAGTAATTGCACATTATAACATAAAGACAACTAAAATTTCTTTTGTAATTTTATTAGGCTCTCTTTTTTTTTTTTTTTTTTTTTTTGAGACAGGGTCTCGCTATGCAGTTGAGGCTGGCCTTGAGCTCACTTTTGTAGCCCAGGCTGGTCTCAAACTCACATCAATCCTCCTGCCTCAGCCTCCCGAGTGCTGGGATTACAGGCGTGAGTCACCACTCCCGGCTTTTTTTTTTTTAATTTTTGAGACAGGGTTTCCCTGTGCAGTTTGGGCTGGCCTAAACTCACTTTGTAGTCTAGGCCCTCCTGTCTCAGCCTCCAGAGTGCTGGGATTATAGGCTGGCCCCACCAGGTCTGGCCCAATGAGACAGGGCCTCACTGTATAGTTCGCATTGACCCTGAACTCACTATGCAGTCTAACTCAATTTTTAATTTTGTTTGAACTTGGTTACCAAACAGCTCTACGTTTTATTATTCCGAAAAGGTTTTCAGAACTCTAATAAAACCTTTTAAGCATCCTACTGTGGACTGAATGGATACCATTACTATCTACACAATTCTGTGTTCAAGCCCTAGCCTCTCAGTGTGATGATATTTGGGGTTTTTCTTTTTTTGCGGAACCGGGGATTGAACTCAGGCCCTTGTGCTTGCCAGGCAAGCGCTTATTCTACTGAGCTATCTCCCCAGCCCCAGTATTTGGGGTCTTTAAGAAGAGGTAATTAGGGGGTTAGAAAAGGTCAAAAGGTTTGGACCACTGTGATGGGATTAGTGGCCTTATGAGAAGAGACACTGGGGCCAGCTAGATGGTTCAGTGGTTTAAAGTGCTTGCCTAGGAAAGTTCAGGCAAGCGCTGGGACCACTGCTCAATCCCTGGTACCACATGCTGTGCCACCCTACTTCAGGGCAGGCTGAACCGGCCATAACACAAATAAATAAATGAGGTTTAAGAAAAACAAAATGAAATCTTTAAAAAAAAAAAAGAAGAGACACCGAAGAGTTGCACAGGTGCTGGCTTCCCAACTCCTCAGGCACATACACTAGACAACGCAGTGGTTCTCAACCTTTCTAATGCTGTGACCTCTTAATACAGTTCCTCATGTTGCAGTGACCCCAAACCAAAAAATAATTTTGGTGTTTACTTCAAAACTGTAATTTTGCTACAGTTATGATTCAGAATGTAAATACCTGCTATGTATTATGTATTCTCATTGCTACAAATCAAACATAACTTAAACATAATGATTAATCACAAAAACAACACTCAATTATATGTTGAGAAATATTTATTACTAATTCCAATAAATAACATTTCACCATCGGAAATATGTATTTTCCGATGGCTTTAGGTGACCCCTGTGTTTTGGTCATTTGATCCCTGCCAGGGTCACGACCCACAGGTTGAGAACCGCTGCACTAGAGAGGCCAGGTGAGCACACAGTGAGAAGAGATGGCTGTCAGTATGCTGGTGGTGTACTACTGGACTTGCTGCCTCCCCAGCTGTGAGTGCTCGGGATGTATTGCTTAAGTTGCCCAGGCTATGGTATTTTTTTGTGGCAACTTAGACTAAGGCAGCTTTAAGATAACCTATAGAAAAATGTTCTAAATGGCATTACTTTGCCAAAGTACTACCCTGCTGACAATACTCTCTCTCTTTTTTTTGGTGGGACTGGGGTTCAAACTCACGACCTTGCACTTGCCAGGCACAGGGATGTGCCACAGGGATGTGCCACAGGGATACTTTGCACTTGCCAGGCACAGGGATGTGCCACAGGGATGTGCCACAGGGATATCTCTCCAGCTCCAACAATACTCATTTTAACAAAATGGTTAGGACCAAAGTTTGTTCTATGTTACTCAAATTTTCTGAAGGATGATACTTTCTCTAATTTATCTTGCAGTTGGTTTGTGTGAAAGTATAAGGTAAGAAGCTATATTAGGAGAGTTTCCTGCCTACTAAACATGAGACTTGAAGTTTAGTGACCACTGTCTTAATGATCTCAAGAATCATGTTTATCAGCTCTGGCACTGGGTAAGAGTGGGAATAGGCTTAGACTAGAATGAACACAACTGTCCCTCTCCACTGAATGGATCTAGAATGCTGAAAGATTTCCACTTGGCCTCTTCCTTCTTGGCCTACTACCATGTCAATACTATGGCAGTGAGCTCCTTTTACTTGCTCATGGATTTCCTGATGCCTGTTTGGCTCTTTCCTGATTATCAGGTGACTAACATGCTAGAAGGCATATAGGTAAGTGAGCTGTTTTGTTTTGTAAAGAATACATGCTAAGGGGTTGGGGAAATAGCTCAGCAGAATAAGCGCTTGCCTGGCAAGTTAAGGGCCTGAGTTCAATCCCCAGTCCCACCCACACACACAAAAAGTTAAAAAAAAATACATGCTAATCATTAGAATGAAAACAATCTTTTTTTATACAGATTTAGATTTCTTTTTTTTTTTTTTTTGTCTTTTTGAGACAGGGTCTCGCTATGCAGTTGAGGCTGGTCCTGAGCTCACTTTTTGTAGCCCAGGCTGGTCTCGAACTTGCACCAATCCTCCTGCCTCAGCCTCCCGAGTGCTGGGATTACAGGTGTGCGCCACCACGCCCGGCTAGATTTCTACACAGAATTAGGCAGTCAAAAGTTTTCCCTACATAGACTTAGTTAACATTAAAATAAAAAGTAGGGGCTGGGGAGATGGCTCTGTGGCACAAGTGCCTGCCTGGCATGTGCAAGGTCATGAATTCAAACCCTGGTTCCACCAAAAAATAAATAAATAAATAAATAAAAATAAATTCAAAAATAAAAACTAAGCTGGGCGTGGTGGCGCACACCTGTAATCCCAGCACTCGGGAGGCTGAGGCAGGAGGATCGGTGCGAGTTCGAGACCAGCCTGGGCTACAAAAGTGAGCTCAAGGCCAGCCTCAACTGCATAGCGAGACCCTGTCTCAATAAGACAAAAATAAATAAATAAATAAATAAATAAATAAATAAAGTTGTCATGTTTTTAGTTTAAATGCATTTTACACCTGGGGAAGGATTACTAAACCCTTGTAAAAACTACTAAATGTTCAATTCTAGAACTACTCCGTGTAACCAAAATATCAAATCTGTCACATTTAAAAACCTCATCCTGGACTGGGAATATAGCTCAGTGGCATAAGCGCTTGCCTGGCAAGCATAAGGTCCTAAGTTGAATCCCCAGTACCACAAAATACATACATGCATGCATGCATACATACATACATACCTCAGCCTTGTCATACTTAAAGATTTTGCATATTTTTAAAGGGATAGCTACTTTGGAGAATAAGAATTAGCTATCAATGACAACCAAAGAGAAAATGTAGAATTTAAGACATCTGTCATTTTTGATAAACTGACTATATTATAACAAGATTTGAAAACACAATGTACTTACTAGGCTACACATAAAGCAAGTATTATCAGCAAGAAATAAGTCATCTCAAAGAAAAATAGCAGCCAAACTAATAGAAAATGGGGCCAGGTGTGGTCGCACATGCTTGTAATCCCAGAACTAAAGAAGCTAAGGCTCGAGGATGGCCGCAAATTTGAGGCCAGTTGTGTTACATAGTGAATTTAAGGACAGCCTGAACTACAAAAAAGAAAGAGAACAATGGAAAATGATCTCAGAAAATAATGCCTGGCAGGCAGTGGCATGTTGCCACGGCAGTACTATGTGTCACTAGAGGCTTTTTACTGAGCACTACAGTCTTCCTGGACAGTTTGCTCATCCTGGAAGTTTTCAGAGCACAGTACTTTATGTTTACACTGGCTTAAGGATACTTAAGTCATTACAGAGCAGTAGGAATTAAGATATACTTCTGTGTACATGGATGGACACCTTAAAACACTAATAGCTCAAAGTGGCTAGTGTGATTTGCCCTCCAATTACATCTACCTACCTATCTTTCTTTCTTTTCTTTCTTTCTTTCTTTCTTTCTTTCTTTCTTTCTTTCTTTCTTTCTTTCTTTCTTTCTTTCTTTCTTTCTTTTCTTTCTTCCTTCCTTCCTTCCTTCCTTTTCTTTTCTTTCTTTCTATTGCATCTTTAAAAGTACAATACCACAGACTACAAGAAAATGAGAAAAAACTCTTGACTCACTAAAAGTGAATTGTGAAGGATAAACAGTGATCATATATTTTCTAGCATTATATTTCTTCAGTGTTCTCAAGTTTTTGACCTAAGAGAAGAGTATTTTTTGGTATTAACCAGCTTAAGAGAATATTTTTGTGTATGTCCTCTAGTTTTTACAAATGTGACAGTAATTAATGAGTAAGAACTATTAAAAATGTTGAGACAGTTTTGAGTCCTATTTACTTTGGTATTTACTTTTTACCATGTATAAACATAAAATGCCAACTATCTGGATAGAGCCATACATCTATAAAAAAATATATAAATGACTAACTATATTTGAGTACCACTGTAATATAATATAAGAAAGGTAAATTATTATTGTTCATCTTAATATTTTTTAAATATCTCGTGGCCCGGCGGGATGGCTCAGTGGTCTAAAGTGCCTGCTTGGGAAAGCTTGGGCGGCTTCAGGAACCGCGGTTCGATCCCCGGCACCACATGCTGCACCGGCCCTGCCCTCGGGGTGGGCTGAGCCGGCCATGAAAATGAGTGAATAAACAAACAAAGGTTCTGAAACAAGAAAAAAAAATAATAAATAAAATTAAAAAAAAAATTTTAAATATCTAAATTATGATCTTTAAATTTAAATTAAATATTTTAAAAAGTCACAAAATTAGCATCAACATAAAAACACTTGAATATGCCCCAAGATCTCTAGTCCAGGGTTAGTCTCTGAGAATTTTTGATGTAAGCCACACATGTATGTGACTAGTCTGAGACACTCATTACTGAAATGATATCTCAGATGGTATTAATACCAAATAGCACAATTAAGAAAACTAGAGTTCATTATTTATTTCTTAGGAAAACTAATCATTAAAAGAAATGTGTTTCAAGTCTGCAAGCCACATGCAAAGACAGCAGCAAACCCTGGGACTTACTTGCAGTTGTGGTGAAGACTCTGAAGGCAAGCTGTGGGAGGACCTGCTCCGAGGTGGGGGTTGAGGGGGGGTTTCCAAATTTGGCTGGGGGCCAGGCTGAGGCACAGGTGCTGCCATGGGGATGAGAGGCTCTTGTAACTTTTGAGCAGGTGGGGGCAGAGATGGCTGCACAGGAAAAGCAGCCTGAGGCTTCAGTGGTTCTGGAAGGAGAGTTGAGCCTAAAAATTGATGGGCAGGGGTTAACTGTAATCCAGAGAACCTTGGTGTTTCTTTCTTCCATGCAATGTTAGGAAGATATCCTAGCTGCCTGCCCCCCAGTAAGTAGCCTCACTTCTTTTGGAATAAAGAAGAAAGGATGTCCCTATCGGAACCAGTTGTAGGAGGCGGCAGATGAGTGAAGGTAAAAGCAAAAAAGAAAGGAAAAGGAAAAAATATAAAACCCATGTGGGATTTCTAATACAGTGTATACCTTTTGATGCCTCTGGTGGCTTGCTTTGGCTTTCTGGAGTCAGTCTTCCAGCAGATGCCCGAGCATGGCTCTGGGGGGCACTGATAACTCCAGCCCGGGGTGGAATTGTCTGAAAAGGGCAATGCCACACTTGAGAATATGAGATTTATTTTCAATATGCAAGATCCTATGGAAATATCTGCTTCTGCATCTCATTTACTCTCTTCTCTGGAAGCATTCCCCATCTTGACATTTTAATTTGAAGTCACACAGTGGTAAATTTCAAAATCTTCCTTTTTACTTCTGTGTGGAGGCACTATTAAGCACTATATAGGTATTTAATTTAAAAAAAATCCCTCAGATATTATTTCATAATTCCTATTTTAGGCAGGTACTATTTTTATCATGAGCCAGGATCTGACTCAAGTTTGATGAGGTGTGGGGCAAACACTCCTGGGCATAAGCAGGGCTGGTTTTTTAAGACAAGGTCTTGTTATGTTTTCCAGGCTGTGAACTTGCTTGAATTTTCTGTATAGCCCAGGCTGGCCTTGAACTCACAGTGATCCTCCTGTCTTGGTCTCCTTAGTTGTGGGATTATGGGCATACACCACCATTCAGTCATGGGACAGGGACAATTTTAAAGGACATGAGATGAAGAGATTTGTACCTGAGCAACTAAGAGACTTCATTTATTTTTTTTTTTCTTGTTTCAGAACTTTTGTTTGTTTATTTATTTTTATGGCCGGCTCAGCCTGCCCTGAGGGCAGGCTGGCACAGCATGGGGTGCCAGGGATTGAACCGAGGTCCCTGCAGTACCTAAGCTTTCCTAAGCAGGCGCTTTAGACCACTGAGCCATCCTGCCGGGCCCCAACTAAGAGACTTCAGAAAAACCACTGTTAAGATTTTTAAACATAAGAATAAAACTTTTGAACAATTCAAGATTCCAAATGAAGTATATACCAGAACATTATTATTAAAAGTATTTCTGTCTTTTAATGTTTCCTGATGGCTCTACAAGCCCACAATATTTATTTTAAGAGGTTCATATGAACCTCAACAAAAACTTGACTCTCCTACCCTACACTTAAAGTATTTACACAAAATTCTTGTACAAGTGTGGTAGTACATAGTAATTTACCCTTTTCTGAAACAGAGCAGATAATAGGTATCTTTAGGTATACATTACAGAAATTTCAATTTTGAGAGTAATATTACATAGAGAAAATTATTATGTAGACAGCTACAACAGAACATGCAGAAACAGAAAGTCTGTCTTCATGAGAAGCAGTTTCTTAGAGTTCAGGTCCCACAGTGCTAATTTTTGGTAGTGTGATAGCTCTGAATTCTCCAATATATGGCTCTCTGTATCAGACTGTTTTAAGTTACTGAACACCAATTTTCATTCCCTCTTTCTCTTTTTGACTATTATAACTCAGAGAAAAATTTCATTTGGATAAACAATAGAAATAAATATGTATAAACAAAACACAATAAACATACAAAAAGGTATAGATTGTAAAATGAAGGAAAAATCTTATAAACAATTTGCTTTCCTATTTTTAATACTTTCAGAACTAATTTTAGTATATTAACTATACCATATTTTTCTGCTAATTAAAATCCTTTCTATTGAAGGATAACTTGATGTCTACACTAATTACTTAGTTCCTGTTAGTGTAAATCACCTCCTCATATACTGATATACTAAGATATTTATTTAGTCACTATAATTATTTAAAGCATATCAATTTCTATCCAAATAGCAGCTCAGTTATTTTGAAGAACAGCAGAATAATATTAGCAGTGAAAAGGTACCTTAGGGATTAAAAAAAAAAAAGGTACCTTAGGGGTCATTAATTCCCTTCTTTTAGAGCTGAGAAAGCTGAGGCATTAAAGGATCAAGTGTCTTCTCCCAAGTAACAAAACTAATTAGCAGCAAACTGGAAGCTAGATTCAGGACCCCACAGCTCCCAGGTTCAGTGTCACCTACCGGTCTGGCTGTACTGGGTCCAGCAGGAATTGGGCCTGCAAATCCTGCTTGAGGTGAAGGCTGACTGCGTCCTGGAACAAAAACATTACATCCTATGTTTAAATATTAAAACAAAAAATCAAAAGCAAAAACAAATACAAATACAAAACCCAAGAAACAGGCCATATATATATATTCCAGGTGTCATCTTATGGTCCAGCTTTTAAGTAATTACATTTAAGTGTTTTTACCTATATTTTCTTTCCGTGTTGTTCCAGGGCTTTTGGGTGCTTGGAAGCAGGACGGAAAAAAAAATTAGTCATAAATAAACAATAAAGCAGTATTGCATAACATCAGTTGGTCATTCTGTGTCATTATCAGCGGAAGCGGGGACCTGAGATGGTAACAAATCTTATTCAAAGCTAAGGGGTGTGATTTGTTACCATGTACTCTTGATCTTGAATGAAACATTCCAAAGAGAGAAAAGCTAGAATACTTAAGGGACATTCTTGGGAGACAAGGATAGCTCTTAGTCTGATGCTGCACTCTCAGTCACTTTCAGACAATAGTCCTCATAGAGCTCTCTCCATGAACCTTGAAAATGTTAGCTGTGGAAATGGTCACAAGATATGACCACTGTAACTTCTGTTCCTCAGGGCTGGAGAACCAACTGCTCTGAGCAACAGGAGGGCTGGAGGATTCAAGTTTATAAAAGGCTCCTAAGAGGACTGCTGCAGTACTGCTATGAACATTATTTTACAATAAGATTATTTGATTTCTATAATAAAATATGACTAAGATAGCACACAGGAATGTAGACATCTTATAAAATATTCACCTTACAGAAAATCATAGTAAGATGCGCTTGAAATTCTTTGGTACAAAAGAAGCAGAAAGACTAACAAGCAGCATCTTAAAATTAATTTTCCTTTTAAAAAGAAATTAAAGCCAGGCGTGGTGACGCATGCTTGTAATCCCAGCACTTGGGAGGCTGAGGCAGGAGGATCAGTGCGAGTTCAAGACCCGCCTGGGCTACAAAAGTGAGCTCAAGGCCAGCCTGAACTGCATAGTGAGACCCTGTCTCAAAAAGACAGGAAAAAAAAAAAAAAAAAAAGAAAGAACGACAGAAATTAAAGTATAGTCATTATATGAATCAAATTAGCTCAGTACCAATAGACACAGAACACTTATGTTACCTGAAATCACCCACAAATATGTTTTTCTTGGACTTGATTTTCAATAATTTGTTAATTTCTGAAACTTCAGATTAGTATAAGGGAATATCTAAATATTTGACTTAGTCTGGAAAAAAAAAACTAAAGGCATTCTTAAACAGTAATTTCACAGCCTCAAAAGACATGAAATATTGATGACAGTACAAACAACATAACTGTATGAGTCTCAGGAAATTAAACTGACAGCCATTAGGAACCATACACAAAAAGAATGTGGAGAGTGAAATGAAGGTATACGTCAGGAGGGTAGGGGAGGAGAAGTTTACAGTGGGACCAAGAAAAGATTTAATGTGCCTTTAACCACTGGAGGAGCGGACATTTAGAAATCAAACAAGAGAACCATCTCTCTTATGCAGAAGTCTCATTACCTTCCATCTCTCTCCTAGCTACCCCAGGACTTGGAGGGGCTCCAACACCTTTTTAGAGAAAAAACAAAAGCTATATATTGTTCAGGGCCCCCGGTACATGATGAAGAAAGGCAGGCGCACAAATACTTCTGCACAAAGGTGCCTTCTTGGCTTTGAGTCTCTTTGAAGGTATCAGTACAATCCAGCATGACTTCAGAACAAGCCCAACCTGAGTCCTCCTCCTCCTCCTCAAACTGCAGGGGAATGGTAGTTTCCTTTTTCATCTTAGATTATTGAGCACAGGAAATATTAAGGTTTAGTGTCTTTACCTGTGATCATCTTGTTTCTTATTGCTAGAGTTGTATCACTATTACAAGTTCCAATATTTAATTCTCAGCAGGAAAAAAAATGAGTTTTAATTTCATTTTAAATTTCCATGAAATCATTTTTTTATTCTGCTTTCATTTTTTGGTGCTGGGAACTGAACTCAGGCTCATGCCAAACACTTTACCACTGAACTACTCCCAAGCTTCCTTCTGTTTTTTATGTTATGTTATGTTATGTTATGTTATGTTATGTTATGTTATGTTATGTTATTTTTTGAGAGAAGGTCTTAAACTTGCAATCCTTCTGGCTTGAGTCTCCTGTGTAGCTGAGACTACAGGTATAGACTGCTGTGCTTGGCCTTAGAAGGTACTTTTTGACATATCATTTTCAAAAACTACAAAAAGTACTACAATTTTCTTCAAGCTGTTTTAAAGAAATTACTGATATTATGTCCTTTTTTTGAGGGGAGGGAGAGAGACCGGGGACTGAACTCCGGTCCTTGCACTTGCCAGGCAAGCACTTATTCTACTGAGCTATTTCCCCAGCCCCAAGAAATTACTGATTATAAAGTAAAATAAAATACATGGCAAACAGCATCCACAAAAGAATTATAAAGAAAAGTAATTTTTTAAATTAAGATGTTTAAAAAGCTATAGATTACTAATATAATTGATCTTTTTATAAAATTTTAAAATTTATTTTCTATAGACTGGTTTCTAGTTAAAGCAGAGATAAACAGAATTTATCATGGAAATAAAAGAGTTTGAACGGGTAATGTTGATGGTATCTACAGATCAATGGAAAAATTATCAATAGGCAGTACTTTGTGGATGCTCTGATGCTGAAATAATTCAGCTATTCTTATACAGAGTCATAGCAATCTGTAAAGAAAGTCAGCCTATAGTAATTGAATCTGAACTCATGTCATTAGGCAGCTAGAATAGAAATTAAACCAATTACACATGCACACTGGGCCAGAATAATATTACAAGTGGATTAATACAAATGCTTTTGAGAAACTGTGACAACCTGCCGCACCCTGTGCAAACAGATTAAACAAACTTGCCAAAGGTATTTTTTCAACTGGGCTCTGGGGCTTCTTATGTCAATCAAATCAATTACACATTTAAAACAAATTTGCTCCACTTTAGAATAAAAGTTTATGCACTGAAAACAAAATTAGAGTTCTTAAATGAGGCAGGCATTTTATAACAAGTTATAATAAATTCAAAATAGAAGATATATTTCAGATGATAACCATGAGTTTAAATTATATTCTGGAAATTCTGCTACCCTAAAAACATTTCCACTAGAAAAGGAATGTAGCAGAGAATCACTGATCAAATATTTGAGGAATGTTCTGTATCCAGTGCATCTGAAATCCTTTTCAAATTACTGACTCTTGGGAACTAAATCTTTGGGATCGACTGACTATATTCAAGAGACTGGAAGGAGGGAGGGAGGGAGGAAGAGAAGATAGTCAGTCATGTGGGCCCGAGTTTGATCCACAGTACCAAAACAAAAACAAAAGCAAAAGCAATCATGTCTTTCTGGAAGACAGAAGCTCTCATCACTTGTATTCACAAATAAAGCTAAGCTCTAGATTTTTATTTAAGAGAAATACAACAGAAGCTTAGAGTTATTTTAAGTTGTAGTACAAATGTTACTTATCTTGATTTGTATCAAACAACCCTAAAATGTCTTTCAGAGATCAAACTAGAAAAGATTAGTAAACCAAGAATCAGACAGGATAACAAATGTAAATGGTTACCTCCAAATTCCTTTCTAGCAGGTGCAGGACTCCTAGCCCCTTATAGTTCACAAGAAAATATGCAGCAGAAAGGAAATGACATTAAAGAATTAAATGGCAAGATTTTCTTTTGTAGTCATGGTAACAAATATGTTGGAATTAAATGTATGTAGACAGTATAAAAAGATATATTCATAAAAACTGAAGTAACACTATAACCATAATTAAAAATTATATAAAATATATTAAATAATATGCAGGCTCCTTAGTTCTAATCATAAAGTTTACAAAGCTTAGTAAATTTTAATGATTTAAGAAGTCAGAAATGAGTGTGAGGGAAATAGCTCAGTGGAATAAGTGCTTCTTGGCAAGCACAAGGTCCTGAGTTCAATCCCTGGTACCATAAAAACAAAACAAAACAAAACAAAAAAACCTCAAACAAACAAAAAACACATATTGAAGAAGTCAGAAACAAAGACTTAAAAAAGAAAATTAAACCTAGTTTTAACTAAGAACAGTGTATACTGACGTCCATTAAATTACCAAAACTAAAATCAATTACTGTTGCATACTGGTAAGAAAAGAAGGCAGTTGCAAAAAACCTATCCATTAAATATATTTTACCTTTCCTGTTAGGTGTATCATATCCTTCGAAACAAGGTGAAAAGAAGCAGCAATGATAAACTAATAAACCTAGAAGCTAGTGATATGAAAACATGGAACATTCTAAAATAAAGTCAATAAAAAAATAAAATAAAGTGGAAGAGAAATTGGGGTCTGGCACAACAGAAACAATGGGCTCACCTGAAGGTGGTGGTGGTCTCTGTGGAGGTGCAGGGCGTGTGGGAGGAGCAACTGGCCTGGGTGGGGGGGGCCGCTTGGGCTCTAAGGTCTGCGAAGACTCCTTCTGCTGTGGTTGGGCTGCTGGCTGAGAGTCAACAGGAGAACCTAACAAGTCCAGTAGGGAAAAGATAAGGCACCAAGGGGGCGTTGGTGGAAAGCCAGGTACTTTACCTATCTGTACAATAAATATTCCATGCTGTTGAATTCTAAAATGTGTTCACTAGTGTAGAAAAATGGCATCCACTTTCAGTAGAAATAACAGAAGCTATTTACCAGGGCCCCAGGGTGGCTACCTCTGTCTGACCCTGTATGTGGGCCTGCTCCTGAAAGCTGATTTACTGAGTGGCTCTTATCAAGAAGGCATGAACTTGGTTTAAGTCATTCACAGTCTGCTGCCCAGTAGACAGAAAGAGAAAGAAAAGCCCAAATACTTTCAAGTACAATACACACTCTGTGAACTCGGAGGGCCTGGAGTTCTTGAAGGAGCTCGACTTGGTCTGATGGGAAAGGAAGGTGTAGGAGCCTCTGCTACTGTAGGTGACTGGCAGGGACTTGTCCGGGGTGAAGAGCTTGGGGAAGTGCCAAGGCCAGAACTTGAGGACGGTTGCAGATGCTGAGGAAGAAGTTCCTCCACTTCGGCACTGTAGTCATCAACATCACCTATGGAACAGCAAGAATATCAAAGATGCCACCATTTCAACTTGCAGGTTCTTCTCCCCTTTCAGTGGTTCAGATACACAAACTAACACATGGATAAAGCATATAGTTCTATATAAACAATTAATATGTGTAAAATAGAATTAGTATAAACACTCCTATGGAAAAAAATAAAGATAACCTACTAACTCAAAACAACCTAATGTTGGGTGGGTGAAAAGGGTTTTCAGTGTTTCTGAGCAACCTCAGCATGGTAGGGCATTCATAAGGTGACTGTTGCTCCTCCAAGTCCAACTGTTTATCTGTGCTCTTAGGAACTGCCCTATTTCCTGGCCAGCCTAGGTTGAACTATATAGCATCAGTTCTTAGGTAGCCACATACTCTTTCCCTGAAAGCCTTACTCACTCTTCTCCATGCCCACACAGACCCTCATACCTAATTGGACACCACTTCTCACCTAAGGTGTCCTTATTGCCACTCAGTGCTGGAAAGTCAGGTCAGAGTGTCAAATGCAACCTTATTCAACTCCAGAAAATTAATCTGAAAAATATACCTATTTCTTTGAAGCTATGCCATCAGGAATTTATGTAACACCCACTACCATACCTCCTACTTCCCTAATCTCCAGGCACCATCAAAGACTAAGCAAAAAATAAGACAGTAAGTTGGGGGTCTATCACCTTTTTGTGACATTGAAGGCCACATGGACAACTCAGTCCACTGATGCTCACATCTACTCCTAACACCACACCCTCAGAACCACACCCTCTCAGCCCCAAGTGCAAGCTCTGTATCCTGACACCCTGCAGCCCTGCATTTCCCATCATCATTTTTGTTTCTTTTCTTTTTTTAAATTTTATTTAATATTTTTATTGTATAAATTTAACAATGCCGGGCGTGGTGGCACACGCCTGTAATCCCAGCACTCGGGAGGCTGAGGCAGGAGGATCGCTGTGAGTTCAAGACCAGCCTGGGCTACAAAAGTGAGCTCAAGGCCAGCCTGAACTGCACAGTGAGACCCTGTCTCAAAAAGACAAAATAAATAAATAAATAAATAAATAAATAAATAAATAAAT
>PVJA010028049.1:0-27982 GCA_004027025.1 Myocastor coypus
TTTTTTTGTTTTTTTTTTTTTTTTTTTTTTTTTGTCTTTTTGAGACAGGGTCTCACTATGCAGTTCAGGCTGGTCTCGAACTTGCACCGATCCTCCTGCCTCAGCCTCCCAAGTGCTGGGATTACAGGCGTGCACCACTATGCCCGGCTAGACCTGATTTAATTTAAATTAAACTCCAGAGAATTTGCCAGATGAATGAAGCCTCAGGTAAGAGCTATCCCAGAGCAATTCTGAAAATCCCAGCAAAAGAACAGTGCTCAAGGAAGAGGCAAAGCAAAGTGTTGGCACAGCGTGAGTATTCTGAAATCTGTCTCTGTCTGCCTCAACTATTCAGGCAAAGGCAGACACCCCAGTCAGGTTGAAAGGGAAGCGGGCCTTGCCTGGGCACTGGCTGGGGCCCTCACTTTCCTCCTGGCAAATTCGCTGGCCTAGGCTCTCCTGGGGGCCGCCTTTTCGGCATCATCACAACAATGCCATGCCGGGCTGGAGCCAAGCATTGCAAGTGAGAGCAGCGGCAGCACAGCCCTGGACTGTATTTGAAAGTCGTTCCTTTCATTTTCCACAGCTCAGTTTATTCTCAATCACTCCCATTCCAATCCAAAGCTGCAATCCTTCGGAGCCCTTGTCAGAGTGATTTCTCCGCCACTGGGGGGAAAAATGGATTTCTCAGTGCTGGGAGATCGTTCTCAATTCCTCATGCTGCGACCTCTAGCCTCCTGAGGGGCGAAGGGCAGGTCTCTGTGACATCCCGCTTGTCTCTGACAGATTTATTAGCCATTCTTATGGCCATCCCGCTCCCATGTCCACTGTCTCACCGGGTAGGGGAGGCACTGTACAAGTGCAGACCGGAAAGCCTTCCCCCACGGTGGCATGGAGCACTAAGCCTCTTCACCAATTCTATTGACACACACAGAACTCAAACCAGGACTCTGCAAGCAGGAATAACTGACTTACATGGACCTCGAAGATCGCTCTGTGCACGTGACAAAAAGCAATCCCTGTCAAGTGAGGGTGTCACTAAGATAAACTTTCAAAAAGACGAATGACTTCTCTTCTGTGACGCAAACTTAATGAACGCCAGGTTCTTGCTTTCAGCCGGGTCTGCGCTTCCTATATTTTGGTGACCAGCTGTCATGAGTCAATTTAATCTTGCTTATAAAAAGGCTCCAACATTTAGTTCTCTGCCACCTGCCAGTAGGTATGAAAAACCCATGCAGTCTGCCTGGTTTTTCTTTATAACTTAATACATCTATTCTAGGAATCCTGTTATCCGCCAGAATTTCCTGCCAGTTAGAGGTCTGTAGAGTGTATTACTAATGTTTCAAATACAGGTACTAAGACAAGCAAAAGCTGGCTCTTGGAGAAGCAAAACAGGAAGGGATGCCAGGTGTGCTGGAGCTTTTGACTACTTCTTGCTTCAAGAGAAGTGAATAAAGTTTAAGTTTCAGGAATCTTCTAAGACCCAGGGAGGCTATAACTATGTATCCACATCATCATATATTTTCGAATAATTTGTACCAATGTTGTTTGCTTGATGAGTTGAGTGAAAACCCTTTTTGTACTGCCACAGAGAGGCAGGTCCTGCATGACGTCACTGGGCTTAGCCCTCAGCTGCATCTACAGCTCTGGATTGGTGCGAGCTACGCTAGCACCCTTAGAGAAGCTGTCACCAGACAATGGAGTTTTGTAAGCCTGTTTCTAAATAAGTTGTCAAGTATACAGTGTCTCTTGCCCCCACCTTCTGCCCCTGTAGCCCCTCACTCCATCTTCGCATGGATGCATGGATGTCTGTTCTGCACCTCCACAGATCCTATGAAGTGGGCATTAGCAATAACAGTGTCCTTCAGAGATGGTGATGGAATAAGATGGCCTGGGCTCAGGTCTGGCCTTTGCCACTTGCTTGCTGTGAGACCGTGAACGAGTAACCTAAACAACAAAGTACATAGCTCACACTGACTGGATGCTTTCAAGCACCTAACATTGCACCCAAAGCTTTAGGTATATTTCACATGACCCTCACAATAATTCTGTGAGATTGGCGACAATAATTACAGAAAATGGGCCTGAATATTAAGGGGTTCAGAGCCCAGGACCGAGCAGGGATTCTGACCATCGATTGCTGACTTCCAGAACTTTCATTGCACTGCTGAAAGGCATCCCATATTCCTAACCATGGTGGAGCCTCAGCTGCTTTGTGTATAAACTAGGAACAACAAAAGGTCTGCTTCAGAGGACGTTTGCAGAGATTAAACAAGATAATGCATGCAAGTCTTGAGGTAGTGTGTGGCACACACTTCTGAATGACTGTTAGTTTTAGTTAGTGTTATTCTTTCTATAATTACTACTGCTACCACGACTGATTACACAGATTCATTCTGTACATGAGTTAATGACACAACCTATGGATAAAACCATGAGAGATGAGTGAAATAGAAGATGACACTGAAATAGAAGAGGTTAGATGGCCTAACCTCTATGAACACACAAGCTACTGAGCAAAGAAGAGGAGACCTAACATGAAACAACTCTAGAGCAAGAGCAGGATCGCACTTTTGACATATAATCGTGACCATCTAGGGATGCACAACAAGAAAACTTAGTTACCTCTGCATGGATGGTAATTCACTGACCCTCAGCCATTGAAAGAGCACCTCTCCCACAGATGATGTCAAGTAGAAGAGATGAGGGCACCATGGATGGCTGAGTGTACTCTGAAATCCACATGTTAAAGACTTGGTCTCCAGGTGGCACCACTGCTGAACACAAAACAACTGCACTTACCAAGGCCTACCTGACAAGGGCAAGGAGAGAGAAACAAATACCCACTTTTTTTCATCCACTGCTATCATGAGTTTGTCTTCCATACATCAGAACTTCTGTGTTACTACAAGTAGATGGTAAGCACTTAATAAATGTAGGGTGCTGTTATTGCCACCATTACATTATTAAGCACCATATTAAGCAAAGGGCCAAGGCATCGAATGTCAAGTGGGGCTGACCTATGCTGATGCTGTTAGGGAGGGGTTCCAATATTTCCAGCAGTCTTGTACTAGTCCATCCTTTGTTAAGAAAAATGCCGAGTCGGACAGTAACATCACTGGTAAGAAAAAATATTTCTAGAAAATGTGGTTCTCCTAACTTTCATGGCCAAAATTCAATGTAAGATAGATAATCTGCTGGTAATGTAATTTTTAGAAGCAGCCACACCCTAACTGGCCCACAGAGGTCACCGCCTCAGACTCACACTTACATCCCTGTATTGCAGGAGAAAAGCGCATAACACAAAGGCTTGAGAACTCCAGGCAGGAGGGCGAGCTTCTGCCCAGTTCCGAGGTCCTTCTCTCAAGAGCACATGAAGCGCCCTCACAGGGCTTTGCTGATACTTGATGGGGTTTTCTTCTCTTGCAGTCTGTTTTTGCAGCCCAATTGGTACAGGCCAAGTAACTTTAAAGCGAAGTCATTGATGCTGCACTGTTTTCCCTGGGTGAGAGAAGCCCATACATAACAAGATTCTGATCAGCCTTTCAGAGCCACCATGGCCATACGGTCTCTTAGGAAGTATTTAAGGAAATTGGCTTGCCACAAAAGGTGAAGGGACAAGGCACAAAAACCCTTTTGCACATTTTGGCAACAAATGATATATGCATTTTGTTATTTAAAAGCCTTTTAAGAGATCCACTTAAATATGTCTTGATACTCTAAACTTGGCTATAGCGCAGCAGCACATTACATGACTTACTAAGCTGCTGGTTATTTTAGATAATATTAAAAATAGCACTCTTGCATTTCCAGACTAGCAAGGTAGAAACTAGAGAAGCCTGGCTATGAAATAAAAATGGTAGCTTATACATTTGAGATAATACACTGAGGTTAGCGCAAGGATGCGACGGTGCTGCGTGATTTGCTTCTGAAACTCATCTGGATAGAAATGAGGTCTGAAAGATAAAAGATATAACAAGATAATTCTCCAGTCTAGATATCTCTCTACAATATATCATTCTGAAGATGGAGAGGAAAGAGCTCATTAAATTCCAACTGCACTAACTCAAGGCCAACTAGTAGCTACCAGATAGCTGTAGACACTCATATACATGCACAGGTTATCAGCCTTACACACTAAATTGTTTGGGGGCAACAGAAAACTTCAGGCTTCTCCAGGCCCTGACATTCACATGATCAGGGTTAAAGACTCAGATTCTCTGGGAGGGCAGCACAGTGCTGAGTCCTTACACTTTGAAGAGAGAGCGATCTGGGTTCAAGTCATCGCTGCACCAACCCCCCTGGATACCCCAGCTGACCCTCAGTTTCCTCAGCCACACCATTGGGCTCCTTAGTACTTGTAACTGAATGAAACATTGTAATTACACAGGTTTCTATGGATTCAAACTATTTTCATGTATACTTATCTTTTCTCAACTTGTGCCCTGAAGTTTTTCTATTTATAGAAGCACACAAGTAAAATGGGCCACCTACATTTTTATTTCCAATTTGATATGAATTATACCATGATAATTTCTCACGCATGCCTTTGGATTGAATAATATAATTTTCTTCTTTTTTTTTTCCCCTAGGGGAAGCTTGGCTAACAGAAAAATAGAGCAGAAATGAACTTCACAGTCTCTTGATTTTTTGCAAAGTCACACGGTGCAGTAAGGCTTCGGGTACAAGTTAAGGGCACACTGGACTCCATAGCACTCATTCATTAGATTACATTGCCAGGAAAGGTCTGGCTAGCTGTGCATATATGTACCTGGGCACTTCTAAAAGGACGCATTTGCTCAACTGGGTGCACTGGTGTGTGATTAAGCATGCACAGGCTACATAAGTGGCTCTCAGATGAGGAAGTCTAAGAGGAAGTCAGATCTCTATAAAAGAATGCTGTTTCATGACAGCAACCTCAGTCTATAATTTTTAATTTTCACTACAAAATTTGAGAGGAAATTGAATTAGATTCCCATGGTGGTATGGAAAATTGGGGAGAATAGCTTTCTTCTAATTCTCTCTTTCCTGAAAAATAAAATAATATCCAGTAGAGAAAAATGAATCAAGCAAAACCTTTGTGTTTCTCCTTATTTGGTGGCCTACTTTTGCTAAGAAGCCTTGGAAAAGCTCAAGTTTTAAAGACACCACAGAGAGAGAGACACACACACACACACACACACGCACGCGCACACACACACACACACACACACACACAGAGACAGAGAGAGAGAATAAATAGGAAACCTATATCCACAAAAAGTCTAATAAATTGTTGCCCAATGATCCCAGGTCTTCCATGTAAGGTTACAAACAAAATCTCTAAAGCAAAGAAATAAAGAACCACGGAAATATAAATAAAGAACAACCAGAGGCAAAGGACTCTAACAGACAGAACGTGGCTAACAGAAAAAGCTAGATGGTAGATACTGGATTTATGGACACCGCCGTAACCATCACCAGTGTAGCCATCTGTAATCATCACCCTGATGTAGGTGTTGTACCTATGCAGGTGTTCTACCCAGAGTGGGGTCTGGGCCACATTTGCAAGACTATTTAATGAGAAGCAAAATTTTAAATCATGTACAATGGATTGAGGTCATATTTTAGAGCCAAGAGATGACTGTTTAGGAGGCCTTGCCTGGGTTTGCTTGCTAATCAGTGGCCTCACTTTGTGTGGGTACTACATTTGGAGCTTCAATGTCCCCAAAATCTACAAGTAGTAGGGTGTTTTCCCCATCGGGGTGTAGTCTAGAGTTGGTGGAAGCTTTAGGAGGTAAGGCCTATGGAGGAGCCCTTAGGTTTATGGAGCGAGGTTTCAAAGGTAAGAAAGTGATATCAGTTCCTTCCTTTCTGTCTCTCTTTTTGTTCCTGCTCAGGAGGAGAATGGTTTTGCTTTTCTGTACATGCCTAGCATGGCACACTGCCTCACCAGGGGCCCAAATCAGCGGGGCCAATTGATCCTGCCCTGAAACCTGCTGATCTGCGAGTCAAAATAAGCCTTTCCTCTTTATAAATAAATTAATGGAAGAATTTCGTTATTGTAATGGACAGGAGCTTAACACAGTGGGCTAGGCTGACTTTCTGGAGTCAATTTCTTTGAAACATCAAAGGTTTGGTCCATATTTTACAAATGCCCCACACTGGCTCATCCCTTCTGGAAGTATCTAAATCGCAATGAGTGTAGGTGCGCCAGGCAGGTCCTTGATTTCTTCCTCGTTCTTTGGTAGAAACCCTCTGGTCCACCCTTCCTCATTCTTCTGCAAAATGGTCAGGCAGAAGATGTCAGGGTTAGTGGAAAACCTGAACTCATCCAGACAATCTCTGTTGTGCTCAATGTTGTGACGAGACCATGACTCCTGCTGTGAAAATTGGCCCTGGGCTGCTGAGAGGGAGTTGCCTTCCTTATATTAATTTGGAAAGCTATAAGCCTAGAATTGTCTTAGAGTTATCCTAGGAGGAGGATGAGAATGAATCATAGAAAAGTCAAGGCAGAGGAGAGCAAAACTAAGAGATAGGGGCTAAGAACTGCCTCAGACTTACCTATGTTTAGTGAAGTGTTGCATTTTCAATTAAAGAATTAGATTTGAATCTATCTACCCTTGGTTATTTAAAAATGTCTGACCTGGGGCCAAATATGCATTCGCAGGTACATTTTCCTAATTGTGTTTTCATTCATTGGTATAATAACTCACGAAAGATAGACAGGCAGGTACCTCTTTCCCATTTCACAGATGAAGACAAACAAACTGCATCCCTGAGTTCCTCTAAATCTAGTTCCTCATCTGTAAAACAGAGACCACAGTAAACTTTTCATTGGGTTTATAGGAATGCCACCAGCAATAACTCATGAGCAGGTACCAGGTTAGTTTAATTTCCATCCACTATACTCATAAGCCATTGTGAAATATTTGTCATAAAGTCATAATAATTTGTACTAATATATTCCGAAAAGATATGTGTGCGTCTTGTACTCTGAACAACTACTCTGAAGACAGCAATATGCAATGTATTTTCTGACCATCATTGATATTCTAATAACTTTCCATACAATGTGATATAAGCAGTTACACAATTTTGACACAGATATTTGGAAATTCATGGAAATACAAAATTGTAGCAATGTATTAATTATCGTATCTGTCCTACTAACCTGTTTTGAAAATGTTTCCTTGTTATTTCTTTCTCATTGAAATTAATAAAATTTCAAAAAAGTCATGATATAGAACACCTGGAGTGTGTGTGTGTGTGTTTGTGTGTGTGTGTGTGTGTGTGTGTGAAGTGTATTTTTTTCGGTTCTAGGATTCCCCCCAGGGCCTACATTCCACCAGCCTTCATCACTATAACATTTGATGAGATGAGGCTGCACTAAGTCACCAAGCTGCTCAGTCTGGGATCAAGCTTGTGATTTTCCTGCAACTTCCTTAGTGCTGGGAAGGCAGGCATGGGCCACTTGTCCTAAATTTAGCAGAAGGATGAGAAGGAAGGAGGCTGTACTGTGTGAGGCCCTGCAGAGCGGGACGAAAGTGACCAGGGCTTGGTATGCATGACCACCTCCACCACTACCACCTCCACTACCACCTCCACCACTACCACCTCCATCACCACCTCCTCCACCTCCATCACCACCTCCACCACCACCTCCTCCACCTCCATCACCACCTCCACCACCACCTCCTCCACCTCCACCACCTCTATCACCACTTCCACCACCACCTCCACCATCTCCACCACCACCTCCACCAACACTTCTACTACCTCCATCACCACCACCACCACCATCACCACCTCCACCACCTCCCACTTGGGCCTCTCATGGTGCTGTGGTACAGTCCGTCTCTAAGAATTGTTTCCTGGAAGAATTATGCAATCCATTTCCTTGTTATAGGATTGTAGAATGCATGATTAGAGAAGTACCAATAGGGACAATAACAATTAATTAGTGGCACTGCTAAACTTACTCTGGGTTTAAATGTGCTTTCAGAATTACATTTTCCTTACTATGTTTCATCAATACAGTAACTGTGTGAGAGACAGGCAGGCGGGTATGACTTCTCTCATTGTACAGATATTGGAAAAACAAAAAAGAGAAAACTGAAGCCCTAGAACGTTAATACACAGTGGAATCTAAAAATCAAGCTTATTTGTGTATGGAAGTTTTACAGTCTGGCTTTACACACACACACACACACACACACACACACACACACACACACACCTCTTTGATCTCTCTCATTCCTTTCCCCTATTAGCAAACTTAAACAAAATAAGGCGATTAATTTTTTTCAAGTATGTAAAAATTGATTTCTTTCTGGCCTGCTTTAAATTTCTGAAGAATTCTACTATAGAATTAATGGACTCTCAAAATGTTTTGGTGGAAGAGAAAGAGAAGGGAATATGGTTTTCTTTATTGATTTATTACTTTTAATAAGAAATAACATTGTAACAGTTTCAAAGCATGTTAGTAGCACATTCCTAATAATTGATACAATGCATATTGTTTTCCTCCCAGTAGTTATACAGAGCACAGGTTATAGATGTGATAATTTTTTCTAATCATTATTGGTACAAAAAAATTTCTTCTCATTGAACTAAAAGAACGTAGTTGTATACATAATCCAGTGTTCCATAAGCGCAGTGAGTTATTGGCAAAACTGGCAATGTTGGAAGCTGTTGATTTAAGCTCAGCATACTGATATAGCTTTAAGTTTTGTGCCTCTTGGTTAATCTTTTCTGCTGGGTGGTTAAGGGCAAGTTAAGTAATGTTAAACTCAAGTACCTATGTTACAGACTAATAGTACCACTAAGCTTTTCTCCTGGAGGGCTAAGAATATAACTTTACAGACCAAAAATTAGAGAAAAAGAAGGGCTACAAGGATAGCCAATATTTTGTCCCTAGACCTTCAAGGTCAGTGAAGATTTAGGACATAAGAAAACCTGTGCTATAACATTCTATAACTCAGTGGTTTCCCAAATTTTCTGTTCAAGGAGATTCTGGGGTTACAGGGGAATATGGTTTTCTACATGAAAAGATACAGCTTCTTTTCCAAGAGTAATATTTCATAGAGTAGAAATGATCAAGATACATTATATATGTGCAGCAAATCTGCAAATCCAATGTAAATATCATGGTTCACAGAGATACCAAACAAAAAAGCAAAAGCATCATTTCTCTTCCAATTTAGCTGTGCCCTGATGAAGGCTTTGTAGTCAGCTGACCCCGGACAGTCTGCTTCCCAGTTTCCTGTCTCAACACGCTTGCTGCATGGCCAGCCAGCTGAGCCAGCCAGAGGTGAGAAAGAGGAGCCACCTTCCAGCGAGCGACTAGGGGCCCAGGCCTGAGAAGGGGGCTTCCTTTCCTTAACCTCTGGGAGGCAGTACTGGTACAGCACCCTGCGGTTTCCCTCCTGCTCTGTTTGTTGCCAGTTCTCTCTTGTGTTTTCTGGACTGATTCCTCAGATACGTGCATTGTACCCAAGTCCTTCTCCTGGGCACTCCTAGAACCAGGACTAAGGGTAGGAGACCCAGGAACATTAGCAGACTCAAGACAAAGTCTCAAGGGACTCTCAAGAGAGGTCACCAGTTGTCTACAAGTCATCACAGGTTCTCTTTCTACTACAGTAAGACACCACAACAATGAGGTGGAACAATGCTTTAGTTGGCCTATGCAGGAAAGTTTTCTTCACATATCAAGTTTTCACTGATTCTTAATCCTTCTGGAGATTTTGGGAAAAGAAACAAGCACCCCTAGAATCTAAATGATCAAGCCTAAGAACCTTCTAGAAATTGGATGGTAGTTAACTAAAATACTCTTCTAAGTCTTGAGATGTATATGATATGATACATATGATATCTCTATCTGTCCAACGATCAATTAATCGATCATCGATCTTTGATCTGTTTTTGATTCTAAACTATGTTCAGGTCTTCTGTCTTGTAAGGCAAAAATGTTTCAATTTCTGGTCCCACCGCTTGATAATATGTTAAAATTGGACAGCTTTGTTATTTCTTAGAACCTCAGTTTCCTTTCCACACCTGTAAAAGTGAATAGCAATAGTATGTGTTTCCTGAAGGTGTTGTGGTGATCAACAGGTTGATGTCCATGATGCATTTGAAACCAGGGCTTGCTATCCCTGAGGGTTGCTGTCTCTGTCATCCTTTCGTCATCACACTACCTTCTCTATTCCTCTCTTGACTCTGTAGAGAATTCCCATTCCTGACTTGGGGAGTTTTATGTGGCATTTGTCACAGACTATCACGAGAAGCTCTTCCAGGTCTAGCCACGTGGCAGAGAGCTTAGGCTCTTCCAATAGCTCAAGTATTTTTCTCTCACAGAAACTGTGACAGTTTGGCACAATTTTAAATTTTCAGGTGCTTGAGCAAAACATGACGACTGCTCTTGGTGCTGGCTCCTCAGGGCACAGGAGTGTGGTGTCTGAGGCTAAGGCAGAAGGTTCTGGAATCCTAACAACCCCCTAGTCATTAGGATTTCACCCAGCTGGTCCTAGAAAGGAAGTGATCTGTGCTTTTTCTAATAAAGCCTGGTGATGAGGACAGTAGTTGCCACGGTGCAGCGTTGGGCCTTGAGATTTTCCTGCAATTGAGAGCCCACCCAAAGATCAGCCTGGGAACAAAAGCAAAAGGAAATTGCTTCTCCTGTAGGTCTGGAAATATCAAATGCAGAATGTGGTGTAGCCTTTTAATCCACAGGGTAGCAAAGTAAAGGTCAATTACCTCACTTAGAGAAATGAAAGGCATGTAGTAAAAGTCAAATAGATATGCCATTAGATAATGTATTTCAAGCATGAAAATGAGGATTTTCTATTGCAGGGTTATATTTAATGCACTGGTAAACACAAGAGCTTTATGACAAAGAATAAGATGCGACGCTGACACCAAAAGTGCCTAGCAGCCTTGTGTGGGAGGGCGCGGCTGTCACTGATCAGTGTCAGGACCCTGCCAGGTCACAGACAGGCTGCCCCCACCATCAGACAAAGCCTGGAGGAACAGGTGCTTTTGAGGGTGGTGCTGGGGACTTAGTGTCATTTAGACACTGTGAGCTGTGCCAGTACAGCCTTGCTGTAGCCTGTCCTGCCTCGTGCCCCTGTCCTTGGCTGTCTGTCCTTCCTGGACATTCTTCCTGTGGTGCTGATACTGCCTTGGTGTCCAACTCTACACCTCTGCTTCAGCAGCCATATTGGCTCCCTCCTGAGGGGCAGTGACTGGATCTAGGGAGGTTTCCCTGCCCTAGGCATTGCCCACGGGAATCTTCACTGGAACCAGGATTAAAGTGTGTGCACTGCAGTGCATACCTTTGCTCCTGGTCTGATTTGGCTCATGGGGCCTGGCTTGTGCATTCTGCTCATGTCCTTAGCAGGGTCTCTCTCTCTCTCTCTCTCTCTCTCTCTCTCTCTCTCTCTCTCTGTCTCTCAGCAGCCAACTGGCTGTGTCTGCCTTTGCCTTGGCAACACCTTTGGTTGTCACTGCATCAGAAAGCTCCTTCAGGGTCACAGAGCTGTGCTGAGTGGGGAGAAGGCAGGCTTCTGCTGCTGACCCCAGAGCCCCACTGAAACCTGGCTCCTTTCCCTTGGGGGCACACCATGACTTCATGGCCACCACTTCAGAAAACGTGTCTCTCAGACATAGTGTTTAATTTCCTTGAGCTGCAGCTCCCCTATTACAAGCTTTTGAAGTTATTATAGGGCCAGTGAGATAGCTTAGTGGGCTAAGCATCTGCTTTGGCAAGCATAGGGACCAGGGTTTGATTCCTGGTACAGCATGCCATGCTGGCCCCACTTCTGGGGTACACTGAGAAGGTGACTGAGTCTAGGCATGGTGACTCATGCCTGTAATCCCAGTGATGAAGAGGCTGCAAATAGGAGGATTACTATGAGCCAGAGCTTCATAGTGAGACCCTGTAGCAAATACATTAATGAAAAGAAAAAAGTTATTCTACTTTTCATTAATTTCTTAGATAAGCATTTGCATTAAACGGGTACATATTTAATGAAGAAAGTAATTTATATTAATTAAATCTATAAAACCATCAGTTGGGGGCTGGGCCAAAAACAGTAATAGAGTTTTCTGTGGGCTTCATGAATCAATCTGAACTCTGGAAACCACACTTTGGGGAGCGCCTCATTCATGCAGTGTAATGCAAACATCTCCATGGTCATCCTGGAACAACCTTGATTCTGTGAAATAATTCAAAGTGGATGCTTCTGTTTGCAATGATGGAGCTCCTTGTTAGTGACGCAAATTTGGCACGCCATTTGCAGATACAAGCCTCTGAAAAGTTATCTCAGTAAGTTGCAAATCTGTTGTCCTGTGCTGTGTTTGAGAACGCTCACTTGCTCTTGGAAGGAAGGAGGTGCACCTTGTGAACAGGCACTTGCTCGCCAGAAGGGAGTGTGTGACCACTGGAGGAGTGCACCGCTCTGGCCCCTTTTCTTCTTGTTGGAGAAATCATCACGAAGAAGAACCACTTGGCCCCGAATGTTGGCACCCGAGGATGAGGTCACGGAGGATGGAGCAGTCTAGAAGAGCTGCATCATTGTGCTCACGTGGGCCAGGCGGCGCCGCCGCACTCCCTACGGAAGTGAGGATTCTCCATGAAGAAATGGACTGTCTCCATTCAGCCTCACACAACAGGCATTTGCTGGGATTTGGAGGGATCTGCGAGGCCTCTGTTCTACCTCTGGGAAGGAGAGTGGGGAGCCTGGATCACGAGGGGCAGTGGTGGCTGGGGTTCCCAGCTGGCAGTGCTGGAGATGCCCTGCCTTCTGCAGCCACATGAGGATGGCATGGGGCTTTCTGGGCATTTCCTTCTGAAGCCTGAAAACTAGTTGCTTATTCTCAGGGTAGTACTTCAGTGCTCCCCAAATATTCTGTCAAATGTTAAATTTAATAACCCATTTTTAAGGACAGTTTGTTTCCACAGCTGGAGAAAAATATGTCGCCAGCAGCTTGCTCGGGCCACTGTGCGTGAGCTCAGGGTCTAGAGCAGCACAGAACCCCTGCCTGCGGCTCAGCGCGCTTTATCTCCCAGGGCACCCCGTACTTTCTCACTCTTCCATCGCGCCTCTGATTCTGACCAACGGTCTGCCTCCCAGCCTTGAGGAAGTGGGCAGA
The DNA here is from genome assembly GCA_004027025.1 of Myocastor coypus. Lineage (NCBI taxonomy): Eukaryota > Metazoa > Chordata > Mammalia > Rodentia > Myocastoridae > Myocastor > Myocastor coypus. The sequence continues at coordinate 13,111 of PVJA010028049.1, forward strand.
GATCGAGATCACGTAAGAAGAGGTATGATCTAGAAGGCTCGGGCTGGGCAGAGCTGTGAGCAAGGACGAGGCACAGCGGGAGCAGGGCACTCCCTGGGTTCAGGGCCGCAGCCTGCGGAGCAGCAAAGAGGAGTGAAGGTTGGGTGGAGCAGGCCCAGAAATGATCTAAGAAGATACCACAACGGCCAGACTAGAAGCCTGGCTTTCACATACACTGAAAGCCAGAGTAAAGCAAAGCAGGAACTCAAGGGAAAAAAGTCAAACAAACAAAATTCAGGAGAGATGAAAAATGCACTGTTTCAGGTTAGGAAAGGTTCACTAATTCAGTGATACAGCAGTAGAAACTCTTAAGATGAAGCACGTAGTGATGGGGAAATAGACTTTTAAGGATGGGAAGAGTTTCAGAAATGTAAGCCAATGTCACATAACCTCAGATCTGCACTTAGAAATGCCTACCTCCATGAAAGAAAGGCGTGGGCAAAATAAACATCTACAGAAATAATTATCAACACTTTTCTAAGATTTTGCCCAACCAAAGAAGTGTGCTGAGCCCAATGTATGATAAACTTGAAAAATTATGTTAATTGTACCCCAAACAAAATGTCTCAAATGAGTTGTACAATATATTAAAATCCAAAACAATAAAAAAATAAAATCCATGAGAAAATAAGACAGGTCACACACAGATGCACATCACCACTGAGGAGGCAACAGAACAAAATCTTTAGAGTAAGGAAAGAAGATAGCATGTCATTTGGGAGTTCTGCACTCAGGAAATTATTTTGCAAAATTGGAAGGGAAAAAGCTAGGATCACAATAAAGATAATTCCATACATGCGAAAGCTGAATGAGTTCATCACTGGCGACAGGCCCTAAGGCAATGGTAAGGAAGTTCTCTGGCAGAAGAAAGATGATAAGAAATGGAAATCTGGATTTAAACATACAGAAACGGAGTACTGGAAATAGAAGCCATGTGGATAAATAAATATATATATATATGATTTCTTCTTATTATTTAAAATATAACTTAAAAGCAAAAGCATAAACACTGAGAGGACAGAAAAGAAAGTATGCCATTACGAGCTTCTTACACTCTATCTGAAGTGGTAGGCTCTCTCCTGAATTTAGACTACTATGTTCTAGTTCAATATTATGCATTATAAAAAAATGTTAAAATAACAAGACAAAGAGTTCAACCAGGGAGCCGGGCGTGGTGGCGCACGCCTGTAATCCTAGCACTTGGGAGGCTGAGGCAGGAGGATCGTGCAAGTTTGAGACCAGCCTGGGCTACAAAAGTGAGCTCAAGGCCAGCCTGAAATGCATAGCGAGACCCTGTCTCAAAAAGACCAAAAAAAAAAAAAAAAAAACAGAAAGAGTTCAACCAGTAAGCCAATAAAGTGGGTAAAAAGGAATCACCAAAATTTCCTTAACACAAAGAAACATAGCAAAAGATCAAAGGAAATAATAAGGCAAATAGAAAATAAGTAGAAAGGTACTGGATTTAACCTAATTGTGTCAATAATCAACTTAAATGTAAATTATCTGAATACCTACTCTAGTTAGGATAGAGATGAAACACATTTATTGTGAAGGTAATGATACGCAGTATACTAACCACTGTTGTTCTTTGTTTTGTTATGGAATTTTATTCATTCATAAAATAGGAAAGCAACATTGTGCTGTTTGTAAAAGGGCAGATCATGTAACATGGGAGGCTAAGTAGACATGGTGTGTTGGTGTAGGCAAGAGAGACGTCAGTGCAGAGACTAGAACCAGACATGAAGCGGGCTATTTTATAATGAGAAAGCATTCTTCTGGTCAAAGAAACAGAATTATGAAAATTATTTAAGTTCCTTGGAACAAAGCCTAAAAATTCATGGAACAGAAATGGGGTAGAACTGCAACAAGAAATAAATGGAATCATGACTATGGCTAGAGATCTCACTATCCCATTCTCAAGAACAGGTAGGACAGAAAGACAGAAAATTAGCAGGTATATGGCAGGCTTAGCAACACTGCCAATCAGCTTGATCTTATTGACATGTATAAAACATTCTATCCCCAAATATCAGAATGCACATTCATTTTTGAATATGAAGAGAACTTTTACCAGCACAGACCACAATTCTGAAATATTTAAAATATTAGAAGTATAACTGCAGTAGCTCAGTGGATTAAAGCTCCTGCTTAGGCAGACACAGGGGCCAGGGCTTCCATCTCTGGCCTGCCATGCTGGCCCCACTTCTGAGGCATGCTGAGCCAGGCAATGAGACTGGACATGGTGATTGAAGTGCTTGGGAGGCTGATAAACAGGAAGATCAACAAGTCCTATCTGTGTAGTGAGACATCGTAGACTCTGCACTAAATACATAAAAATGTATGCTGTAGAGTAATGTACATAGCCAATGAAACTTTGATTCCAAGTAAAAGCCAAAAGAGAAATCAGAAACTGTTTTGAGCTGATAAATATAACACGAAATTTGGGGACTGTTAAAATACTTCTTGAGGGAAATTTGTAGCACTAAACACTAACATTATTAAAGATAAATATGTTCTTGAATCTATCTTCAGTTTACATCTTAATCTACAATCAAAAAAGAGAGTAAATTGAACCCAATATATGCTTAATAAATATCAAAGCCAAATCAATGAAATGGAAAATGGAAAACATTATAGAAAGATCGATGAGACTAAATCTAAGTCTTAAAAATGAATAAGTTTTATACACTTTTAGCTAGACTGATCTGTAGTAAAAGACAAATTACTTATGTCAAGAATCAGATATCACAATATATTATATTCATAGCAAAAGAAACATTAAAGAATATGTGAACAACTTAATACCTATACATTTGATAAGTTAGAGGAAATAGACAAATTCCTTGAAAGATAGTAACTAGCAAAGATTATTCAAGAAGAAACAGGTAGCTTGAATAGTCTCTATTTTAAAAAATGGAATTCATGAATCAGAATTTAAACACATCACTAGTAAATTCTAGGAACATGTAAGAGATAACAAAGCTAAGGGGCTGGGAAGATAGCTCCATGGCACAAGTGCCTGCTGGGCAAGTGCAAGGTTGTGAGTTTGAACCCTGGTCCCGCCAAAAAAAAAAAAGCTATACAAGTTCTTCCATAAAACTGAAGAGAAAGGTATATTTTCTAGCTCAGTAATTATGGTTAATATCCTGGTACCAAAACAAGGGAAAGTCATTATAAGACAGGATAATATAGGCTAATACTCTTTTTGAACATTGATATAATAATTCTAAACAAAAATTCACCAAATAAAATTCAACAACACAAAAGATAAGACATTATAACTGAGTTGTATGTCAGAAATGCAGACTTGTTATAGTATTCAAAAACACATCACCGGGCCAGTCTGGTAGCTCAGCAGACTAAAGCACCTGCTTAGGCAGAACAAAGCATCTGGGGTTTTATTTTGGGCATGTGGGAGCTGGCCCAGTCCCCGGGGTGCCCTGAGATGGCAATTAAGACTGGGCATGGTGGTGCATGCCTGTAATCCCAGCACTTGGAAGGCTGAAAATAGCAGTATTACTACGAGTTTGATCTATGTAGTGAAACACTGTAGAACCTATCCTAAATACAGAAAAAGAAAACCCAAAGCACTTCCCCACCCCCCAAAAGATCACATCACTGTCATGCACTATGGTTTTGTTATTTATTTTAAAATGTTATTAATTTTAATGAGAAAGAAATAACAATGAGACAGTTTCAGAACATGTTAGTAGGACAGCCACAATAATTAACACAATGTGTTTTGTTGTCTTTTTAGTAGTTGCTCAGAGTACAAGATGCAGACATGGTAACTTTTCTAAACACTATTGGTACTAATGCTTCTTCTCATTGAACTAAGGAAAAGTAGTTGTATGAATAGTTCAATAGTCCATAATAGTAGTGGGTTATCAGCTGAATTGGCAATGTTGGAAGCTGATGACGTGAGCCTTTTACAGTTCAGCATACTAATCTGGCTTTACTTTTTATACTTCATGGTTAAACTTTTCTGCTGGGTGGTTAAGACTCAGTTAAAGCAAGACCTATATAACAAAAACTGTAATTTTTGTATCTGACAAGGTCAGTCAAATCCCCTCAGGATTTGCTCTGAAACCATGTACAGCTTTTTGTAGATCTTTTGTCAGTGTCAGCCATCTGGATGAGTCATGGTCATTGCTTGACCACTTTGCTCCAACAGGTTTTTGAAACTAGCAGTTAATTGGTATAAGTCTCACCCTGACTAACTATATATGTTAATATCTGGGAAGTATAGCCGGGCATGGTGGCTCATGCCTGTAATCCCAGCACTTGAGAGGCTGAGGCAGGAGGATTGGTGCGAGTTCGAGACCAGCCTGGGCTACAAAAGTGAGCGCAGGACCAGCCTCAACTGCATAGCGAGACCCTGTCTCAAAAAGACAAAAAAAAAAAAATAATAAATAAATAAAATAAAATAAAATAAATAAATAAAAATAAAAATATCTGGGAAGTAAGCAGCTACATGGAGGATAGCAATGTGTAATTCTAAAACCATGCTTGGAATGCCTGTCATTCTAGTCTTCTAGATGTGCACTGCTTCTAATGTCATATCAATTATTGCTATACTCTCTCTCAAGTACATGTTTAAAAAAGAAACGCATTCTATAGCGATTTATTAAAATATCAATGTTTGATGGAAAATACTGGTTCTGTGTTAAGTCTACAGCATTTGATAATCAGAAAAAGAGTAATGTTAAGCTCAAGTGCCTATGTCATAGGGTAATAATATCACCAAGCTTCTCTTCTGGAGAGAACTTAACAACTTAAGTTTGCAGACCAAAAATTTAGAGAAAAAAGGCTACAAGGATAGCCAATATTTTGTCCCTCGTCCTTAAAGGTGAGTGACATTCATGACATAAGAGAACCTGTGCTATAACATCCTATAACTCAAGGGTGTCCCAAATTTACTGTCCAAGATTATGGGGCCACAGAGGAAAGGGATCCATTGGGTATAGTGTGCCTAAGGAGAATCACCTAGAGAGAAAATGTTCTCTCAGGCTTTCACAGAGAGCAAAGTGGTCAAGCTATGGATTTGTTTTTGTTTCATTTTGTTTTTTATACTGAGGATCTAACTGAGGATTTTATGCTTGTTAGGTAGGCATTTATGCCACTGAACTATCTTCCTGCCCTTATTTATCTTCTTTCCATTTCCTATGTTAATAGTTTTTTTTTTTTTTTCAAGAAGGTAGTGTAGGCTGGCCTCAGACTCATGGTGGTCCTCCTGCCTCAGAACCCCAAGTACTAGGAATACAGGCCTGTACCACTGTGCTTGCCCATGTTAACATACTGAGAAATCAAAACTCTGTAATCATTTCTATGTAGGAAATATAAAAGGATCTGAAAGAAGCTACTAGAATTGATATGCACATTTAGCATGAATGCAAACTTCTAGTCTCCGTAAGAATTTTCAAAGAATCTAAACATAGCAAATAGAATTGATAAGTCAGTCTATAAGAGTTACAGAATATAAGATTAATATACAGTACTCAATTGTATATTTAAAAATGGACAATATTATTCACTTTACAATCAAATAGAAATAATAAGGACCTAGAACAGCCAAAATAACTTTGATAAAGAACAAAACTGGAGGATTATCAGTATGTGATTCCAGTATGTGATTTATGCTTATAAATCTACAATAACTAAGAGTGTGATATTGGTTTACAGATTATAGGACAGAATAGAGAGATGAGAAATAGACCTGTGCATATTTGGATAACTGATTTTTGACAAAAGTGCTAAGGTGTTCCACTGGAGAAAGAATGGTCTTTACAAAAAGTGATAATACATCTACTAGATAATTGCATTAAAATATTCCATATCAGGAATAAAAATTACCTAAAAAATCATTGTAAGTTTCAGCTATGTATATTTTAGAATAAAACATAAAAGAATATCCTGGTGGACTTGGATTAAGAAGTGATTACCTATGTATGACCATGAAAAACAATTTGACCAATTAAAACTGTTTATACCCTGGAAACTTGGTTAAGAGATTCAAATGCCAGACTGAGAAATCCACAGATTGTAAGAAGACAGTTGCAAGAAATATGCATGATAAGAAATGTATTCAGAATGTATAACTCATTAGGAAGAAAGCAAACCAATTTATACAATAATAACAACCTGATTTTAAAAAAAAAGAGTCAAAGACTTGAACTGGTACTTCACCAGAAAGACAAATGAGCAAATAAAAGATGCTTAATACCACAGTAATTAGAAAAATACCAAAAAAATTAAAATCACAGTGAGAGGGCCAGAGGTATGGCGCAGCAACACAGCACCTGCCTGGCAAACACGGGGTCCCAAGTTTGATTTTCAGTAACAAGAAATGTCCCAATATTGCTACACACATGCTAAAATATATTAACACTACCATGTCAAGTTATGAGGGACATGGAGGAGTTGGAAGGATCACACTCTCGTGGCAGAACCCTGGAAATAATGGGTCTCTATAGAGACACAGTAGTTTCCTACTGTATGTCAGACAGATGCTTCAGTCATTTTCATTTAAAGATCTTAGCACAAGACAACTCCAGCACACTTGGCATAAGGGAAAACATGATCATCTCACATCGTGGTAAAATGTCTATTTGTATTTTATGGGTAACGCAGACTGTTGTGTACATGAGCAGGAGGGCTACGCTATTGACTAGTACTGATATTCCAAGTCTGGTCAAATGGCAAGGGTTTCCCATACAGGAAAGTGTACTATGTGGGATTGAAACATCACCCCGGAAATACCCTCTGGAGGGGCAATGGGATCACAATGGCAAAGAAGGACCATTAGATCATAGTGGTGGCCACTCACTGCATGTGTGCTGGGCATACTGGTGCTAAGTTTTCAGCTGAATACATGGCATACTCCATGGAGTTACAAATATACATGCTTCTATGTCCTACCTCCACATCCATTAGGGTCCTAATGGAAAATGAAATCAATTTCATCCAACAGTACAATCCATACTTACTAATTAAAAGGAATACTTTAAGGGGTGCAGTGGCACACTCCTGTCATCCCAGCTATTCTGGATGCTGAGGCAGGACGCTAGCTGAGGCAACACAGCAAGATCCTATCTCAAAATAAAGTAAAACAAAATGGTTTGGGGGCAGATACAGGTCTAGAATGCTCAAGTCTCCATTCCAGATGCATCTGCTTTGGTCAATATCTCTTAGGACAGCACTGCTTTATCATAAGGGTTGAGGGGCTGGGGAGATAGCTCCATGGCACAAGTGCCTGCCTGGCAAGCGCAAAGTTGTGAGTTTGAACCCCGGTCCCACAAAAAATAAATAAAGATTATCGTAAGGGTTGATGTCATTAAATATTTGTTAAGCACCCATTATGTGCCAGACATACAGACACAGATAAAAGATACCATTCCTGCTTATCAGCATTTTGTGAATGAAAACTAATTAATATGCTTATTCAATATGTCAAACAAGCAATATATGCTCAAAAAAATTCATATTTAACCAAGATTTTGTACGATGACCCTGGAAGAGAAATCTAGGCTTTTTAGTATACTAACATACAAATCTAAATGACTGAAAAGTTAAGTCTGTGGTTTTAAGGAAAAAATGAATTGACATCTCTTTAAGGGGCAATTGGACAACTGTGTCATTTAGTTTTTCAGAAAAAGCTTATAAATTACAGAACATTATAACTGCCTGACAGACAACAAAAGCAAAGTCCTTATCTTTAATCTGGATATAACATGTGGAAGGTTCTATTGTCTTCCCAGTAGCCTATATGTTAATACTAGGGCAAGGATTTGAAATATGGCATTGTCCTTTTGGCCTAAGTGCCTTTAAGTATGGACACACACAACCACACACATGGCTGTACAGAAATAGAAGCTTTTGTCTACAGAGCTGTAGCCCCATCCTGATAGCATTTTTTGGCCTGTGGAACATCATCCTTGACTTGAAACCCTTTTGTTCTCAAGTTAATTTTAGCTATGAGTTTTCAGGTCTCTGGAGAGAATATGTCACAGAAAACTTTGTGACAGATTTTTGGGTCTATATTTAATTAAAAGTGCCTTTACATCTGTTCAGATGCTATCCTAAAAAAGTCCTTCTGAGATGTGAGTGATGACCCACAACTTCTGACCTATTTTTGTATGTCGTATTCCATGGCAGGGACTGCCAGCTGGTCTCCTGTACTTATCTCCCTCCTGTGTCCCTGCAAGGGGACAATTTGTTGTGTAGGAGGCCTAAAATTCTGGAAATTAAATTACCATCTGAGTGGACATGGCTACAGTACTGTTCAAAAATATTACTTAACTCTCTGCTATATTTTTATTTTCCCTTACACTAACAGGACCACTGAGGTGAGCTGTTATAGAGCTATGTCAATTTCTTTTGTTATTTGGTTCCAACAGGGGTAGCAGAATCTTTACCTGTCATCAGCTTACCAGAGAGAAAAACTAGAGAAGGTACTTTGGCACAGTAGGGAATATAGTACATTTATGAGCTGAAAGAAAATTGAGTTTCTGTTGAATTGTTTACTGCTGCTGGAGAAACAAGAAAGGTTAATTTCATACTGTTTAATATAAGTTCAGAAGAATGCAAAATAAAATAATGCTTGCGTGTAACAGTGTTATGCTTCAGGTCCGCTCTCCTCCCCCAAGCAAAATAAACTCAATGTAGTTTCGAGCCTTTGAAATGGATTTTAAATTCTTACCAATTCAGATCCTGAGGGATTATGTTAAGTAGTTGTTACAAATCATATCTTATGCCAAGTGGCATATAGAAAAAAATATGCAAAAATATGATTATGTTTCATTGAAGATTCTGTCTCTTCTGTATTATGGCTGAATTTGAATTTTTATATTTATAGACATCATTACATCACATATGGTAAGTGACTGTAAAAAATGCATATATAAAAGTTATATTGGTTTACCTATATGCAAATGAATCCATATACGGGTGTGTATTTTTTATTATCTTTTAACTTCTGAAAAGTGGTACTGGCTTTCCCTGTTTCCTAGAGCACTTGTAGTGCAAGGGCAGATTAATACCCACAGCACATCGTTTGCCACATCGTTAGTTCCTTGGTTGTCTTTTCTTGTTAGGCACCTTGATAATTTTTGGCAGGAAGGGTGCACAGCACCTACGTAAGCCTGGCACCATGGGGTGTAAAAATGGTAGTGTGTGAGAGCTTGCAAAGGTTGGGGACTGACTTCGACCATTCTGAGTGGAGTCTTTCAGGAAAAAAACCCTACTGTCTTTTCTTTTGTTTGGTTTTTTTGGTGGTACCAGGGATCGAACTCAGGACCAAGCAAGCTCTTATTCCACTGAGCTATCTCCCTGGGCTCCTCCTCTCAATTTTTCAAGTCAGAACTTTGTAGTAGAAATATGATGCAGACCATGGGTATGAGTCACAAAGAGAAGTTTAAAATTCCTGTCCAGTCACATTTGAAAAAAAGTAACCGGGGCCAGTGAGATAGCTCAGCAGTCTAAAGCACCTGTTTAGCGAAGCTTAGGCAAAATGCTGGGACCGTGGATCTATCCCAGACACCACATGATGCACAAGCCTTGCACCCAGGGTGGGCTGAGCCAGCTACAAAAAAAAGTAATAGATGAAATTAAGTTTAATATATATTCAAATCATTATATCTAAAACATTATTCCTCCTGCTTTTGGAATGCTCGCTAAAATGAATGCACAGGTTGGCATGGCCATCAGCTTTTTGCTTTTCATCCAGGTTGTCCATGCTGTGTTTGAGAAAAGCTTTTCTAAGTTATGAGGGAGGCTGGAGACGAAAGCCAGAGACATGGTCCACTGGATGTCATGCAGATAGTGATGGAAGCTCTTGGTTGTGTATTCAAATATACAGTTGAACTTGGGCAGGCAACAGCCCAGACTCAGATTAAAGAAGCACGCAGGTCCCACCGGCATAGTGTTCCTACTGCACAGCTGGAAGAGGAAGACCGAGCTGCCACCATTCGGGGGGAAGTGGAGCTCTGGCCAGTTTGCCAAGAGCACACCCCAGAGCAAACCTCATGTCCTCTGGACCCACTGTGGCGGGTGCAGACACTCTGAAAGGTGGTAGGTGAACTCTCTTAGGAAAATGAAATGCGGCTTTCAGCCACATCGGCTCATTCCTGTAATATATTCAAATGAAATAATTCAAATGAAACAAAAAGTTTATTACAAAGGTCTTCAGTGTGATGTTAGGAGAGAAATAAATGAGAAGGGCCAAAGTTTAATCATGAATAAATAGGTCAATAGAAGTACAGTTCTCTCAAGTTGAGGGATATTATGCTATGATTATGCAGTTAATAATGATAATCATGAAGATTATATAAAATTACTGAAATGATTATGGCAAATACAAACGATAATTGAGAGTGTAAAATGATAAACGTAGTATAATAACAATTATATATGCATGAGTGTGAAAGGCTTGGAAGATCATTTTGAAGAATAGAAAGAATTATGTTAGGGTGAAGTGACATATTATTTAATATGATTACTTTGTATTTTAATAAAATAAATTGAGACAGTTTAACCCAGAGATACTTGTACACTTTTCTTAGTTATGCAATAGTATTTGGGATCTGTATTCTTCCCTTGAGTGGGAACAGAGATGCATCCTAAAAGGAACACAGTACCCTTTATCCCCACCAATATAACCTAGAGCAACACACAAAGTAACTAATTGAAACAACGAGGGCCAGGTGTGGTGGCGCATGCCTGTAATCCCAGCACTCGGGAGGCTGAGGCAGGAGGATCGGTGCGAGTTCGAGACCAGCCTGGGCTACAAAAGTGAGCTCAAGGCCAGCCTGAACTGCATAGCGAAATCCTGTCTCAAAACAAACAAACAAACAAACAAACAAACAAAAACCCCCCAAAAAACAACGAGCAATAGAAACAGGGTAGTAGTTACTTTTTTATGCTATTCTATTTAACACGAAAAGTTGTATATATCATGCCCTAGGAAATACATATGAAGTGATTACAAGCTCAACTCAATTCAGTTTAGGGAAAAAGGAAAAGACAACGTGCTGACCCAGGTGAGACTGCGACTCCTGCGGGTCAGCCTCTTAGCTCTGAAGTCTGGGCAGTTTTGCGTAAGTGGAAAGAAAGGACCCCAGTTACTAAAGAGGGGAAAAGACAGTGAGAGCAGGGTATGGATGAAATTAATCAGGAGACGGACTGCTACGATTAGCAGGTTCTTTTGGGGAGTAAAGCCAGTGGGATGATTACTCAAGGACTTGGCTGACGTTTGTCTCCTGCACACTGTGGTTCTGCTAAGGAGATAAAATGAGGCACAGTGCAGCGCGCAGGTTACATCACATGCTAAATCACGTTTCCTGTGGACTCTCGACGGTGGTTGGCCTGGACAGGCGACTCCTCCCCTTTCACCTACGAGCCCTAGGGAATTCTGGGATGGTGAACTCCATGCAGTTTTCTAACAGGAAGTATGTTGTTCTATTACATTTGCACCTGCAGTGGGGCTTGTTTTCCTTCAATAAGCAAAGAAAAGAATAAGTTCCACCTTCGTGATACTATACTTTGTGAAAATCACCAGGAAAAAGCTTTCTTTTGGAAAGTACCATTAGAGTCCACTTAGTTTTCAAAACAAAGAAAAATAACCTGAACCCTAATTCTTCGATCATTTTGTAAAAGAAGAAACAATATTGAACTCTGGCAGTCAATTTAACAAGACATCCAAAAGAGTCCTCAAGAACCCAGGCAGCCAATATTCTGAGAGAACTGGAAGGGCAAGAGAGGGTGGGGAGCTAGGACCTAGGGAGACATATCTTCGGCAAACTCTGACCTTATTATCAAGGAATCATTCTAAATAATTGCTATGAATAATCACTTGTAGCAATAGTCATTCCATGTTGCTCCAGAAAATACTGGAGTGAGCAAATCTAGAAGTTTTGGATACTGCATCCACCCTTACTCTATTTTTGCTTCAGATGAAAACAGCATCATTTGCTTGTGTTTTACAGTTTACAAAGTGTGTTAAAATATATCCTGTGTTTACACTTCACAGCCGCCTGGGATCTTAGAGTTGGTGTGAGAGCCTCAGAGGCCCAGGGGCCAGTTCGCGCTTCTCTTGCAAGCCCCAGGGGCTGTCCACACACCAAGCTTTTCGGACCCATATTCTTTCCTTTCTATCACATACATGTCAGTTGTGGTTTTGTACCTACTGGGACAACATAGAGACTAATTCATTCACCTATTTTTTTACCTTACCATCTTCTGGTAGGAGTCAAGGGAGGATAAATACTGAATCCGCAGCCTTCCACTAATGGGGACAGCGGGATATTAAGTAACATTTACCACATCCAGCCAGGTTTTAGGGGAGTAATATGTGTCTATCCACCACTTGAGTCAGGTGGGCCCCCCGTTAGCTACCAAGTGGTGCTGACTTAAAACCAATAAAAGAGCTCATCTCTGTAACTCTTCCAGGGGGCTTCTTACCACCTCTCGGATTCTTGACATTCAGATTATTCCTTTGGGCAAAGAGTAACCAACCTCTTATTTATAAAGACTTCCCTTACTGCCCTCGAGATTATCAAAGCATACAGCCTCAGTGAAACCCATCAGTGTGAGAACTGTAGGGGAAATGTATAAGGTTGAGATAATTCTTGGGAAGGGTTTCAGGAAAGGGGGCTCACCGTGGAGCCCAAAAATTAGTGGCAGTTGTACAAGAGCAGAGGTAGTGAGAGGGTGGACATGAAATGACTTTGCCTGCCCTTTCTACAGCTCAGGGCAGGGATCATTCTGTTCCCCTGCTTGTCTCTGCCATATTTGAGGCATTCTGCTCTTGCTGAATGTCCCACAGACCCTGTCACTCACACTGTGCAAGACCGCATGGCAGAAGTCAAGACACTAATTTAGTGTGACTCCACAATTACGAAGCGATCCTCGGAATTGAAATAGCAAGCCCTCCTTTCTCAGGCGACGGAAGCAGGAGGCAGCCTGGTTTTTCATTTCCTCATACAGAAGCTTTTTCCGAAGTGTCAAAAATGACATCACCTTTCAGAAGGGTGAGGTGCTGGCAGCGATCAAAATCTTGTTTTCTCAAACCCATTTTGAGGATCTTTTTCTTTTTCCAGAGCTGTGAATTTCCACCATGCAGTGTGAGATCCAATTTTTCTTTTAAAGTGATGTAATTAATAAAAGAGTTAAAGGGCTGGCCAAATAGCTCAGCGGATGAAAGCACCTACAAGCAGGCACAGAAGCCAGGGGCTCACACTCTGGCCTACAGTTGAGGCCCTGCCCCTGGGACACACTGAAACAGCCGTTGAGATTGGGGGCGGTGGTGCATCCCTGTAATCCCAGCTCTTGGGAGGCTGTAAATAGGCGGATCCTACGAGTCCTATCTAGTAGTGAGACCCTGAGCAACCTGTGGATCCTTCCCTAAAAAATACAGAAAAAAAAAAAAAAGAATTAAATAAGTGACACAGAAATTCCATTAGAGGCAGCCTTACATAACATATGTATTAATGAAACAAAGGTTCTTGAGACCTCTTAATAACCATGCTGGGAGGAAAACCCGCATGTACTTAGGAGGCATAGCTGAGGGATAGTTGCGACTAATGTCTGGAGGTGAGGTGTCAAATCTAAGTAAGCCATAGACTATGTAAATGATTGTTAGAGCCTAAACAAAGTTTAGCTAGGAGTACACATCCGATAGATATTCAATAGGTATCGTCTAACTAATATTGATTAGCTGAGTAGATTAATAACACAGATAAAACTTCAGGAGCATGTTTAATTTTCCACATACTTTGAAGAATGTAAGTAAAATGTTTATGCATTAAATATAAATTAGAAATCACTACCTTATTATCATATAAATTTAATTATTTGCCTTTTATGCTTTAAATCTTCCATTGCGTTAAAATATTTTTAAGACTTAAGCAAGAAAGTATTTAACTTGCTTCTCCCCTCGCACTGCTCACCTAGAGTCCCGCACCCTCGGCTGCTTCTTTTGCCTCTGGGATTTCACACATGTGTGTCCTCTTCTGTCCTCTTTCGGGACTATTGCCCCATAGACCCTGCCACAGACCTTGCTATCATTTCCTTCTTAGTTCGGGTGTCCTTACTCAGGGAAGCTCTTGCGGCTGTCCCTTCTAAGGGGCCTGCACTCTCACTGTCCTTTCCCTAGCCTGACATATCTCTCTTCCAAGTGTGTATGACTGATTGAAGTGATAACATTTACATATTGGCTGGTGCCAAGGTTAGTACCTGCCTTGAACTGTACACCCAATATGGAATATAACACACTCCACAAAGGGTCAAATTTTCTTATCCAATCTTCTGGATGGGACAGATAAAAAATGATGACCAAAATATTTGTGTTTAGCAGGTAGGTAAGCAGAGATTGCATAAAACAGCAAGGTATGATGGGAGGGACATGAGACAGTTTTTTTTTTTTTTTCTTTTGTCTTTTTGAGACAGGGTCTCACTGTACAGTTCAGGCTGGCCTTCAGCTCAGTTTTGTAGCCCAGGATGGTCTCGAACTCTCACTGATCTGCCCGCCTCAGCTTCCCGAGTGCTGGGATTACAGGCGTGCACCACCACACCCGGCTATGAGACAGTTTAAGGTCCTGAAAAGGATTGAAACTTCAGCCCCTGAACCTGCTTGCAAGCACTTTAATCTGCTGAGTTATTTGGCTGGCCCTCTGAAAAGGTTTTCAAGTAAAAATAAATAAATAAATTCTGCATTGACTAAAATATGTTAGAGACTAAGTTGGACCTTACTGCTTTGTGTTTACAGTAAACTGTACAATTATGAAGAGCCGTGATCATCCAGTGATGTTAGTTTTGGGAAAAGTATTGCTCCAAATAA
>PVJA010028050.1:0-18140 GCA_004027025.1 Myocastor coypus
AGAAGAAGAAGAAGAAGAAGAAGAAGAAGAAGAAGAAGAAGAAGAAGAAGAAGAAATTAAAAAAGGAAAGCATTAACTGCCCCTTTCAAAAGACCAACAGAAATCAGCCATAAAATTATCTGAGTTATCCCGCGCAGATACCTAAGCGCATCTTCCCCCTTCTTTCTTGTGTCCTTTTCCTCAGCCCAGTTTCCCCTTCCCACTGAACAACTTCTTTCCCTTTCACAGTACCTATCGTGCCTTTCAGATTTTATTTGCTCTTTTCTGTTCTCACACTGGAAGATAATATGTTTGTACATGTGAACCTGCTTTATTTCAATTACCAATGTAGTCTCTAGTTGCTCCCACTTATCTACAAAATCCTCGAATTTATATTTTTATAGCTGAATAATACTCCATGGTATAAAAATGCCACTTCCGTGCATTCCTCAGTGGAGGTTGTTCCCAAGATGTAGCGGTGAAAAATTGTGCTGCTGTAACCACAGGACAGCACCGTTTCGTCAGCTTCTCTCACCTAGTGCCTGTGTGGAAAAGTATTTCATGCAGGCTGAATGGCAGGACAAATCTGAGCAGCTGCTGTCCCTCTAGGAGACACCTGAGGCTTCCGTCACTTTTAGCAACCCATTCTGTCAACTGTGAATGCATCCTGATGCCTGCTGACCTCAGCTCATGACATGGACATACAGGGAGGTCCACAGGGTCGCATGTCCCCAGGTGAAGCCACCTGGGCTGGTGCCCACTGGCCTTTCCATCACCACGCTTCTTCCAGAGAGCCCTTCCCGGTCCTTACCATAGCCCGGAAGTTCATATTTGTAATTCCGTGGAAAAGTTCTTAGGATTCTAGCGCGTTAATTCCCATCTTCCACTTCCAGGGCAACCCGTGGTGAAGCAAAAACACTAAGGGATATTCGTAGTTATGGGCAGCCAAGCGCTCCTACGCTGGGCTACAGTAATGGCTATTCAGGACAAAGGCCTCTGCCTGAGTCAAACCTGGATTTTATTCTATGTGGAAAAAGGTGTAGCTTGAGGACAAGTGACTGAGAATGGCGGGAAACAGGTGAGTGCCGTGAGCTGGGCTAGGCAGGAGGCCTGGAGTTGCCTGTGGTATATGCGGAGAGGGCTCAGCATTACACAGCTGAGATAGTACCAAAGGTTTTGGGGTCACTGCTCTCACCCTCATGTGTCATCTTTTATGCCCTGGTGTCTTAGTTACTCTTCTCTCGTTGCTGGGACAAATACCCGACACCCAAAATGAAGGAAGGAAAGGTTTGTTTAGCTCACAGTTACTAGAGGTTTCAGTCCATATTTGGCCGGCTCCAGGGCTGAGTGGAACAGGGCAGAGGGCATCCAGTGCATGGTGGCAGAACAGCAACAGTCACGACAGAGGCAACCGACCAAACAGGGGAGCAGAGAGCAACAGCCTCAGTCTGTCTCTCTGTCTCTATATTACATTCAGGCTCTCTGCCTTAGCCTATCAGCCCTAGACCACACCCCTAGTCCCTGCAGTACTCAGACCCATAATCCCATCTGTACTAAAACACATAATCGCAGGGATCATAAGTCCAGTCTTGAAACTCTCCGCCCCATGATTGCATGAGGTGTTGGGGGGACAACTAGATATAAACCATAGCACCTGGGAAGTCACAGCCTCTTCTCCAGGCTCCCTGCCAGAGGACAGCGTGGAGCACAGCTGTCCATGCCGCCTCGGCCCCGCTTGCACATGGGGACGGCTTCTGGGCAAACACTGCCTGCCACCTTCGAGAATGCCACCGGCACCTCTGCTGGATGGACATGCATTGCATACAGCCAGCTGAAGAGACAAGGAAAAGCCCTAGCCAGCTCTACACACATAAATACATGGGAAGAGGGTCAGGCCCAGCCAAAACGGAGACAACCGCTCCCCCTCAAGGGCAGTCCCCCAGGTGGCCCTCCACATTTCTCTTATCCTCAAATTCACAGGTTTGGAAAAGAAATATTTTGTGCTACATTAATAAAAGCAGATTGTTTCCTAGGAACCACATGAAGCCAATGTATTTAAAATAACAACTGATGATTTTTTAGGTAAGATATTTAAAATGTGCTCCCTTTAGTAATATATCCACATGGCTATCTCTACACCTTATAAAATAATCTCTAAAAAGATTTGTCAGGAACGTCCTGTGTTCCATGTGGTCAGTATTTAGCACTGCCTGATATTGCAGTTGTGGAAATGGTCATGGTTATGCAATAGCTTGACAAGCTTAGAGAAACAGTTCACCAAAGATCACACCGCTAGTGTGTAAGAAGTAATCCTGGGACCTTTTATATAAATTCATAATCATTATTTTAAAATACCAACAGGTGGGCTGGCCAAATAGCTCAGCAGATTAGAGCACCTGCAAGAAAGCACAGGGTTGGGGGTTCAATCCCCAGGCCTGCTGTGCCAGCCCTGCCCCCAGGGCATGCTGAGATAGCAACTAAACCTGGGTGTGCTGGTACCTGTCTTTAATCCCAGCTCTTGGGAAGCTGTAAATAGGCAAATCACTATGAGTGTGATCTACTAAGAGATCCTGAACACCCTAAAAAACTTCCCTAAAAAACCCCGAAACAAACAAGGAAAAAAAATAAAATACTAACATGAGTGCTAGGATAGAAACTCTAAAAGTTACATAAGAGGATGGATGGGAAGTGCATTCTTCTATTTTATTTCAGTAAATAATTCATAAGATTATCAATAAGAAGCGAGGCAGCTGCTGATCGGCATAGTGTGGTTAGTTGTCTTTAAAATATTTGTTGGTACAGGGTCTCACATTGCAGATCTCAGGCTCATAGTGATCCCCCTGTCTCAGCCTCCCCAGTGCTGGCATTATAGGTATATACCACCATGCCCGGTTTCAGAGGCCTGCCCGGCATGCAGTACCAGAGTTCAAATCCAGCTCCTGGCACTTGCGAGGCAGGTATGTAGACCGCAGAGCTATCTCCCTATCGTAACTGTATTGACTTGTATCTCCAGGAGAGAAAATTCCAAATGAATAGTAGAGAAATGCTTATGGAAAATTAAGAGATTGGACAGGATGCTATTAAAGGGTCTCCTCAGTTCCAAAATACTATTACAAATGATGTATAACATGAGTAAGCCCAGTTCTCGACTTCCTTAAATTTTTGGTAAAGAAGACTTCCTCCATTTTTTTCTTAAAATGGCATCACAGAAAGCTGAGCGGGGCGGGGTCTCCAGTGGCCCTCCATCACTGGATGTGTCCATGTGAACCCCCAGGTTAGGGCCCTGCCTGGCCCTACCAGAGGTTGGACCAGGATTCACGCTGACACCCCACCCACCAGGTGGAGCCAGGTGTACGCGGTGGGCAAAGCATCTGCCTGCTCCGAGGTGTGCACCTCTGTGGGCGTGGTCAGCGAGGGGCCTGAAGAGGAGCAGCGCCCCAAGTACGCTACTGGGTCACGAGCAGACCTGCACCCCACTCGGATCCAGCTGAGTACGGGCAACAGTATATGGGCTGCACCTTTCTTTTAGCAGCATTTAAATTCTTTAAAATGAAGACGTATTTATTATGCAAATTAATATTCCACTTTGAAATTTCCACATATGCATAAATTATGACATGGTCCTGGCCTTTCTTCCTCTCTTCTCTCCGTCCCTCTCGCCCTTCTCTTTCGTCCTTCCCACCCACTTCTCACCTACTTCCCAGCCCCTCTTTTACTTTCAGGTTACTTTTTTAAAGCTTGTGTATATGGGGAAGCTATGTGATATTGTTCCTTCTAAGTAGGGTTTATATCACCCGACATAATGTCCTCTGGTTGCATCCACCTTCCTGAAAATGAGAAGACATCATTCTTCTTTGTGGCTGAGTACTATTCCACTGGGCATATCTATGGTATTTCAGGTCTATCTACAGTATTTCCTTTATCCTGTCATCTGCTGATGGGCACCAGCTTGATTCCATGTCTCAGAGAGTACGAAGAGCACCCCGATAAATACGAGAATGCGTCTGTCTCTCGAATGCTCACTTCATTTCCTTTGGGAGTACCCTCAGGGCGGGAGAGCTGGGGCACTTGAGCAGCTCCTTCTCAGTTCTTTTGAGAAGCCTCAGTACTGGTTCCTGGAATAGCTGTATTAATTTTCATCCCCACCAACAGTGCATAACGGCTTCTTTTTCTGCATGTCTTTCCCGCGAGGTCTCTCATGACCACCATCCCTACTGGGCTGAGGCGGGATCTCGTGGTGCTATCAGCTTGCACGTCCCTGATGGCTAATGGTGCTGGGCACATTTTCGTAGATTGAGCGGTCATTTGTACTTATTCTGAGAAGCATTTATTCCAGGCACCCTGCGTGGTACTGCTTGAATACAATGTTTCAAATTAGTGTTCCATATTAATGAAACCCTGGACTCTGCTTCAGGAAACAAGACAAGGAGGCTCAGTGTGCACAACTGCAAATAGAGGTGTCACAGTCAAGCTGTCCCCAAATGTTTCTACACCAACACTGTTGATTTTCTTTAGGTTCCTTTGGAAGGGTGTGGGAAAGGGGCAAATTATTTTTAAGTGTACATCCTTCAAACAATTAACATCTGTATGCTTTTGAAAGAATTTTCAGCAGATAAAACAATCCTGCCAAGGCCCGGTGAAAGCTCTCCATTGTTCCGTGTGCCTGCACAAATTACTCTGCATCTCTGATGATTTTATGTACATTTAATCACTAAAGATTAATTACATGGCAGAAGGAAACCAGTGAAACCCTGAAGAGATAACTTCAGTCTAAGTGCACATGCAGCTAACTTGTGGCTTTTTAGAACAATTTTAATTAAAAGTACTAGAAGAATCATCGGGCTGAAAATATTAGGAGCTCTGGGATGGATGAGCTTAGCATAGCTAATTAATTGTATATTTAATCAAAGCAGCCTTTGGCTGTAATTAATAATCTATTTTCCTCTGGTAATAAATATTGTGGTTCTGAGAAACAGCATTTATAATTTCCAGAACGCCATATGCACAGAAGCGTGGGACAGAAATCAAGCACCTCCTCACCAGCCTTCCCACCAAGGCTGGCCTTGTTTCTTTGGAGAGGTGTGGCCTATGTCTCTTTCATTCATTTTAAATGTCGTCTCCCTGTGGCCACTGACCCACAGCTGTCCAAGAGTCACTGAGATGGTACAACCATGTAAAGCGTAATCCCGAAGGAGGGACTAGTGGGGTGTTCAGTGCAGCAGGATTGTTTTGTGGTGATGCTGGGGACAGAATCCAGAGGTGCTGCTACTGAACAACACCCTAACGCTTTTAATTTTTTAAGTTCTGAGACGGGATCACCATCAGGTGCTCAGGCTGGACTTGAACTGACCACCCTCCTTCCTCACTCTCCCCTGAGCTAGGATCACAGGCATACCCCAAGCCAGACCTAGCTGCCTCAGGCCCATTCTGCTGACTACACCAGCACCTTGTTAGACTTTAGGGAGCTCTGCCTTAATAAGGTTGCTAGGGCGTGAGGCTTAGCATTAAACAGAGCCCTTCCCTCCTCTGTCTTAAATGGTAGAGTGATATTCAAAGACTTCTTCTACTGCTCACAGTCTGGTGAACTGGTCAGCCAGCTAAGGTCCCGTCTGTAGCCGTGGACGGCTTGTCCTTCCCGAGCTGCAGCCACGTGCGTGTGTGCGTGTGCACACACAAGTCCACACCGCTGCTTTTCAGCGATCTGTGTTATTCAGGCTACATGTGCTCCTATGATACCTCCATTAATTTTTGCAAGAGGCAGCGCTCCTGGGGGGTGGCAGGCTGCAGCTTTTCCTACTATTTAAGATTTCATTTTGCTTTTTTTTTAATTTTGGAAAGCAGGATTTAAATTCTAAGAGTTTTGCACAGGAGACAGGCAACATAAGAAATTAACTTAAGATGATAGGCTTTCTTCATTTTGTACACATGTTTTAAAATGCAAAAGTTAAAGTCAGTTTACCTGAAAGTGCTGAGATTGTTACAGTAACATACAGCAACTGCATGATATCAAATAAACAAATCCCTAACCTAAGAAATATCTTTTAAGACCATCTAGAATATATTATTTTTGTATGCATCTGAAGCACTTATTTAATATGGCAATCAATTCATAGCATAACTTTAATTTTTTTCTGGGGGTTAAGTGGTCTTCAATGAATATGTATGAAAGAGACACATATGAATTACATTGATAAATTCATGTCACATGGAAATGTTTTTATTGAGTTTACAGCAGTGGTGGTGAACCGATGGCATGCCTGCCGTAGCAGGCTGTCTATATCATTGAAAGTTCTTAAAGGTTCGCCATCACTTGTCTATATTGAGGAGAAACAAAGCATTGAATGAAACAAAGAGATGAGAACTTCGGATTTCCCACAGGCCACTCTTAATATTACAAGGTGAAGTGCAGCTTCTAAGCTGGGCATGTGACTATACACCTCCATCCCACCACTCTGGGAGGGTGAGACAGGAGGGTCCTGAGTTTGAAGCCAGCTTGGTAGCTCAGTGACTTAGTGAGACTCTGTCTCAAAACTCAAGAAAGGAGCTGCATTTGTGGCTCAGTCTGTAACGATGAGGTCTTCAGCCCTTAACCTGTTCATAATCTTCAATTTCCAATGAGAATAAAGGCATTAAAGACTCTTGATTAAAAAATAACAAAAGCTAAGGAGCGCCGCCTAGAGAGAAAACATTCTCTCAGGCTTTCACAGAGAGCAAAGTGGTCAAGCAATGGCCGTGATTCATCCAGATGGCTGACAATGATAACAGTGCTACAAGGTGCTGTACACGGTGTCAGAGTAAATCCTGAGGGGATTTGGCTGACCTTGTTAGATAAAAAAGCTACTCTTTTTGTTATATAGGTCTTGCTTTAACTTGGTCTTAACCATCCAGCAGAAAAGTCTAACAACAAGGTATAAAAATTAACACCATATTAATATCCTGAGCTATAAAAGGCTCAAGTCAACAGCTTTGGACAATGGTCAGTTCTGTTGACAACCCACTGCTTTATGGTCTATTGGACTATATTGGGTCATTTTGCTGAATTCAAGTACCTACAATCTTTGGGTTGGCTTCAAATATGAAAAGGTCCTTTAAAAACTTCTCCACATACAGCTTCTCTAACTGCAGTGGAACACCAATCTCTGGCAAAACAAAATGAAAACGGGGATACGCTGGGAGCCAAGAAGCTAGGAAGTTATGTGCAGGTGGGACTTGGCACAGTGCCTAAAGCAAACAAGCTACCTCCCTCCTGAGAAGAACATCCTCTCTGGGTAAGGTTAGCTATCAGTTGCTAGGCAACCTACTGTCATGCCTTACTAAACTCACAAAAGTGTAAGGACCCTTTTGTTGTGAAAAAAAAACAGAAACACACACACACACACACACACACACACACACACACACACACACATGAGAGGTAGGGTATACAGCTACTTTCTCTTAGTTCACTAAAAATAAAAGTTTGTACTAATATTGTTTAGATAAGATAGCATGTCTGCATCTTATCCTCTGAATAACTACTCTGAAGACAACAATATGCAATGTGGTAATGTAACCATCCTATTAACCTGTCTTGAAACTGTTACATTGCTATTTTATCCTTTTTTCTCATTAAAATGAATAAAAAAGTAATAAAAAACAGCAAAAGATAGCCTTTTCTCCTCTGTTCTTAGGTGGCGAATTATGACTTGTATTCTCCCAATGTTCCAGAAATACTCAAAGACTGGGCTTGTTTCTCTGTTCTTTGCCTCAATTTTCCTATGATTTTTTTCTCCTACTGATTGACCAGGATGGACTGTTTCAATGCCTTCCTCTAAGGATTCATGTGGCATGGGACAGCACAGGCATGTTAGTGTGTGTGTTCATGTGTGTGCGCATGCATGACTTAGCAGTGATCCTCTAGTACTCAGAAGGGTCAGGTAGCAGATGTACCACAACAGTACAGGGAGACCTGAAAGGCCTGCCTGCTTCTACAGTTGCCCCAAACTATTCTGCCACCATGAGCCAGGGAACCTACTTGGCCTTCTCGTGTTGGATCCATCTTAAGATTCTTCTAAGGAAGAAGAATCTGAGATATCTACTACTGAGGCTGTGGTTGCAAGAGTTTTAGATGGTACAAATTTGAAGAATAAAATAAGATAAATATCAAAAGCATTGTGTTAGTGGTCAGAGACTGGAATGTTCTTTGGTTCTACCGCTTGCTACCAATGTAGATTTGGAGAATTCTTTAATACTCTGGAAGCCTCAATCCATAAGTTTCATATATATATATATATATATATA
This sequence comes from Myocastor coypus, assembly GCA_004027025.1. Classification (NCBI taxonomy): domain Eukaryota; kingdom Metazoa; phylum Chordata; class Mammalia; order Rodentia; family Myocastoridae; genus Myocastor; species Myocastor coypus. The sequence continues at coordinate 8,260 of PVJA010028050.1, forward strand.
TATATATATATATATATATATAGTCAGAAAGATGCACGGAGACAGAACTTGAAATGTGTTGAAATGTGCAATCTATCTATTGAGTAACATAAATTAATTAGCTCACCACCATTTGAACTTGAAATGTGCAATCTATCTATTGAGTAACATAAATTAATTAGCTCACCACCATTTATCTCACTGCTCACAGGAGATTACCCACATCTTAAATAAGAGGTAAATATTGGTATTATTGATTTTTTTTTTACCAAGGTCAAACAACAAGTGAAAAACTAAGCTTAAAGCTCTTGTCTGGCTCTCAGTATTTTTCTTAGGCCATGCAAAAAGTCTCACATTTGTCCTCAACCTACTGCCTAAGTTAGACAGTTAACTATTATATAGGCTATAGGGCAGCAGTTTTCCACCTATGGGTCACGACCCCAGTGGGGATTGAACGAATACATAATGCATATCAGGTATTTACATTCCGAATCATAACTGTAGCAAAATTACAGTTTTGAAGTAGCCACCAAAATTATTTTTTGGTTTGGGGTCACCGCAACATGAGGAACCATACTGCAGGGTCATGGCATTAGAAAGGTTGAGAACCACTGCTCTAGGGAATGGTTGTTGACTTAAATCCAAATATTATGTTCTCAGTAAAAAAAAAAAAAAAATACATATCAAAGCAATCAGTTATAGCAAGACAGAAACTACTACTGATTTTCCAGTTCTAAGTATGTTTGAGTCAACTAAAAGCCAGACCTACAAGGCTGAAATTGGCTCCCATAAAATATTCAATTTGATTCTCCTTAGGAAGTAGAGGATTATGGGGCATTGGTGTTGCCATTACAATTGTGCTAATGTCCTAGATTCATCAAGTGACAGGTACAGAAGCTGAGTGGAAAGAAGAATTGCAAGCTTTAGCACAGTAGCCAACAGTTGTCTAGTCCACTTTCAAGCAAACCCAGTAAAGTTAGTCTGGAGAACTGTGAATTGGCCACAGTCAGCCTCTGTGGTTGTAGAGGTGCAGGGGAGCTCACCCGCTGCCCCGTGAGCCTCCGGCTGGCTCTCTGCAAGGCGCAGGCAGGAGCAGCTGGGCAGAGGCTTTTCTGTGACTGAATTACTGACTGAACAGTGCAATATCCTTTATTCTAGGCTTCTCCCCTGCAGCGCTGGCGGCATTCTAGACAGGGCGGTTCCTTGCTGCTGGGCCTGCCCTGTGCCCTGTGGATATTGGCATCTCTGGCCTCCACTCACCAGATACTGTGAGCTCTGTCTTCTTTGATCAACAAAAATTACTCTAAACATGGGCAAAGGTCTCCTACCGGGCAAGATCACACCCGGCTGAGAGCCAACGCACACCTCTCCTCATTCACGTTTTGCTTGGTAAAGTAGCTGGATGTCTTAGATACTGAGTTTTGAAGAAAACATTGCAAGAAACACAACTGTAAGGATAGCACCTCTGCCTACTGTTCTTTTTACTTAAATTTCATAATTACTTATAGTCACATCCTTTTTAAAAAATGTCCCCCCCCCCTTTTTTTTTTGGAATGGGAATTGCAATTTAGGCCCTTATGCTTACCTTGGAAATATTCTGTCAGCTAAGTCATGCATGTCAATAGGGCTCACGCTCAGTCACTTTCCCCACTGGTCAGAAGTTTACTGTGGTTGTCGAGACTCTTGCACTATTGCACTGTGTTGGTCTAGAGACCCAGAAGCTGCCATTGGCCCGTCAGCTGTTGTATGTCAGATATTTTTTCCCTCCTCCTCTTGCTCCTCTCCCCTCCTCCCCCTCCTCTTTCCACTTACCCTCCCCCTCATCCCCCTCCATCTCTTCCTCCTCTTCCTTTTCTTTCTCTTCTACTTCTGTCTTTTTGAGACAAGGTCTCACTATGCAGTTTAAGCTAATCTTGAACTCACAGGGATCCTCCTGCCTCAGCCTCCCAAGTGCTGGGATTATAGGCATGCACCACTATGCCTAGCAATAATCAGATTTTTTGAGCTGTCATTAAAAAGGCTAATAGTTTGCTTTGTTAGTTTTAGCTGCATGATGAGAACTGAGAAGACAAGGATTTCTGCATTTCAATGGCAGTTGGTTCTTTACTTTGGTAAATACTGTGTTTCTATAATTTTTTCTTGTACAACTTATTTTTTTAGTCCAATTTTTAAAAGGTCACAAAACTTAAGTTTTCCATATTATTCTCAAGAAGCAGCAAACATAAAGTATGGTTATCATATCTACCCCAATAAATCTGAGCCTAATATGAACTTAAATTTTGAGATTTTACAGGCTGTTCTAGAAATGCTCTGTCCTGTGTTATCTGAGCAATGCTTCACTGGTCAGGATTTCGGGTTCCAGGTGTAGTGATGTGGAAGAGTGACAATACAGCGTCCCTCACAGGACTGAATGCTGTCAGCGTCACCAAATTAACCATGGGTACCTTGTAGCACTCGCTCCAGAGCTACTGTTTAAGTGTTTAGCACTCCCAACATGCTTATGGAAAGAAACAGAGCGGATTCATTCCTTATTTATTCATTCATTCATATATAATGCATTTCTTTGTACATTTATAAAGGACACAGACATATGTATTTTTCTAAAAGGCTATAAAAGTCAATTACTGTATTTATCCAAAGAGGAGCAAGTAGCTGAACTCTAGAACTCCACCTTGAGCACGCTCTTACCTCTCGGCTAGCAGCCACGCCCATCCTGGCTCCTCACGGGGCACCCAGCATGAGAAGGGAAGTGGCCGAGCTGGATAAAACCTGTGCTCTCCAGCCGCTGCTCCACGGCAGTTTTAATTGCTTGGTACTAGGGCTTTAGTTTGGACACCAAGAGCTAAGCCTTATGAATTAAAGAACATTGTTGGGGCATTACCACACATGTAAATAGATATTTTGCATAATAAGCTGATTTTTTAAATCCAGTGTCCACAATATTAAACATTTTAATACGCACAGTTGAGATTCTCTACAGAATTTTTAGCTCTTGCCCATTTAGAACTAGCCAGAACAGGAAAAAAGGGCAAATGATGCTATTAAAACTCAAAAGCTAACAAGTAAAAAGTACAATTGGATGTTGAGATCCTTCTGGTGTGTAGTTATGTTCCTGTCGAAGCATAGGAAATACAAATTAGAAAAATTAGAGAAATTAGAAAATCATTTTCTTGAGTCTGAGATTAGCTCCTTCCTTCTTTCCCCACGCCTTTAATTTTCACTGGAAAAAGAGTTTACATCGGCCATGGCCAGTCGCTGCCTTAGGCATCGGGCAGAGTCAGTCGCAGACACAGTCTGTGACCCTGTGGGGCTTACACTTTCCTAAGGCGAAGAGAGCTATGGGAACACACTTGTGGTGAAGAGCTATAAAAAAAAGTGGTCTGGTGGGCTGGCCAAATAGCTCAGGGGATTAAAGCACCTGCCTAGGCCAGAGCAAGGACTCGAATTTGATTGGGGTGTTGTGCTGGCCCTGCCCTTGGGGTGTGCTGAGACAGAGATTGAGACTGGGCGTGGTGGTGCATGCCTGTAACCCCAGCGCTTGGGAGGCTGGAAACAGGAGGATCACCTCGAGTCTGATCTGTGTAGTGAGACCCTGGAGACCTTGTGCTGAATACATTAAATAAATAAAAATTGACCAGTGACGGCGGGAGAGGGATTGCTGTGTTCTTTGAGGCCACGGTGGGGCTCACAGAGAATGTGCTGGATATTCGAGCAGAGATTTAATTAGAGATAAAGGAAAGCTCTGGAGGAGCTGGACGAGCGAAATAGCTGCTACACAAGCACAGAGGCGGGGGCGACCCTCACGCACTTGTGCACAGGCAGGAGGACACGGGGCCCGAAACGTGTGCTGCACGGGCTGGAGAAGGACGGGACTCGATGAACGCACGGTGACTTGGCGCACGCGAGGCTGCCTTGTGGACACGGCTTTGGCCCTTCGCTGTCGGCCTCAGAGAGCTTTCTGCGTTTTTCTTGCTCGAGTTTCTTCGTTCGAGTCTCATCTGCACGCCCCTCTTTCTCCGCCGTCCCCCACTGGCTGGCGCTCGCTGGCGCAGCGGCTGTTCCGCTTTCTGTCTCTGGGCAGCACATCCACACGGATCGCCGCGCTCCATGCAGGGAGCTGCTCCTGGGGCCACGCACACCGCAGCCCGCATGGCTTTGCCTCCTCCTGGCTTTGCAATAGCTCCCTAAGAAGGGCATTAGTACTGCCCCTATTTTCAATAGGAAAAGACACAAAGGATAAGTATTTCTGTTGTGTTGCTCCATAAATAGTTATGAGATAAGATTTGAAATCCAGCTGAATGGACTCCAAAGGAAAGATTCTTTTTTTTTTTTTTTTTTTTTTGATTATACGGAAGGGACTACAGGATATTCAGGGTCTCAGCCTCCCAAGAGCTGGGATTACAGGTGCACGCCACCCTACCCAGTCTGAGTTGCAGGCTCAGTGCACCCCAGGGACACGGCTGGAATCACAGGCCTGGTGATCAAGGCCCCGGACCCTGTGCCTGCTTACAGGCGCTTTAATCCGCTGAGCTATTTGGCCGGCCCTTCCAAAGGAAAGATTCTTGTCCAGCATCTTCTATACTGTTTCTGTTTTTTCTATCTTCAGTTTGAAAAGCATTGCAAATACTGAATTTGACAGGACCACTGTATTTATTTTTCACCACGAGAAGGAACCCTGGAAGTCACTTACCACCCAGCGTCTCGTATTTGAATCTCTTTTGCATGTTTGCCAAGAGCTCACCTTGACTGTGTATGAAAACTCCCAGCAAGGAGAAATAATAATGATTCTTACTAGCAATGTATCACAACATCTGCCCCTTAAGTAAGTTTCCATCCTTTTGCCTGGAAACTAGTGAAATTTTTCATCTAACAATATTGAAAACAGTATTGAAAAGCTATCATTCAGTTTTCTGTCATAAATGGTGTTTTGTCTTCATTTGAAGTTGTTAATTTAAATTCTAATACACTTATAATATACCTGGAGGCCTGGGTAAGGTGCATATTTTGCATAAGATACACTTTTTCCTGTTACCTGTTAACCCTCCCTGCCTGGTGCTTGAGATTCCTCCTTTATCCTTTTTTTTTTTTTTTTTTTTGGTGGGACCAGGGTTTGAACTCACGACCTTGCACTTGCCCAGCAGGCACTTGTGCTTCGGAGCTATCTCCCCAGCCCCTCCTCCTTTATCCTTACATTGAACCTTGCTTCCAATTCAACCAATCAATCAATCAATTCAAATTTCGGGCCTGTTAAATACTCTTCTTTGTGTTCTCCACCTGAATCCTGCCTTCAATTCAATCATTCAAATACATAAATATCCTTCCTATAACTAGTAATACATCAGTGTTTTTGGCAACCAAATTGTAGCAAAGGCAGATTCAAGTTACACATAAACTTTGCCATCTCTTATTTTATGTTAAGGCAAACACAGACAGTAACTTAGGGTCCAATAAATTATTTCTGACTTTTAAGCATGACACAGAATTATTTGTTCTTACTTCTTTAAAACAGTTTGCTACACTTATCTCACTTTTCTAAAGCCAGAAAGGCTGATGCAATTCTATACTGGGGCATGAGATATTTTTCTTCCTCTATTGCATTCTCCCATGGAAATGTAGCAGTGTAGTAAGAGGGAGAGAGAGAAGCAGGGGCGTCCTTTCTATACTTGAGTGGTTAACAGTCTTCTCAAGCAGGTGTCAGTAGGAACAGCACCACCTCTAGGGAGAGTGGCATGCTGGGAGCTTCCTGAGGCGCCACGTCCACACCAGAATTAACCCTCAGGAAGGGTCAGTTCTGAGAGCTCATCTTCTCAGGGTGGGCAGAGGACGCAAGCTGTCCCACAGAAGTGTAATCAAGAGGCGCACTTTGTGCAGGTGGGAATATATACCTCTTCCTGTTTCCTGTGCGCCCTCCTTGCCTGGAGCCTGAGATTCCTCCTCCACTCCCACACCGCCCCCTGCCTCCAATTCATTCATTCAATCAATCACTCAATCAAACAGTCAAACATTCTTCTAGGAACAGTAGCGTATCAGGCTTTATTGTTCTCTAGGTGAGCTAGTCAGATCAACTAGCATCACAATTATGATGTTAAGAAATTCCAAATATTCAGGCTAAAGAAAACGGACACCCTGGGGACATAAGGCTGATTAGTGGGCACCGTAGGGGTCAGGCGTGAGTGGGAAGAGGACGGTCACTCTCTAAATAGCACGAAGGGTCACTGGATGTTTGCATCTGGTGCTTTTAGTCTTGTGAAGGACAAAGCAATAAAGAACATCAGGGTCCACAGCGTTGAGTCAAGATCAGGAGAGCAAAGTAAACGGTCCCAAATGACAGTTCATATGTATAGTCACCCTGGCAAGTGGAGATCTACCTTTGGTTAGTCAGGATTGTATTACATAAAATGAAAATATGGAAAGCACCTTTAATACCTAATGTTTATATAACATTATTGCTTGGGTGCAATAATGTTATATATCATCCCTTCTTAGATTCCTTAATCACGAAAGACCTCCTTATAGCAGAATGCTCCTTTTACTCTGCGCTTTGGGAGGTGAGAAAGAGATGCGATGCTTTTACATGACTTACCCCAAATCACCTAGCTAGTCCAAGAAAGGGCAAGGTTACATGCATGACTCTTACCGACTCTTCTAAAAAAGAGAACAAGTTCTTTTTTTTTTCCTCTCTACTACTTTAGGGAAGGGTCTACAGGGTGTTCAAGGTTATAGGCACACACCACCACACCCAGTCTCAATTACCCTCTCAGGGTGCCCTGGGTGGGGCCAGTATGGCAGGCCCAAGGATCGAACCCCCGGCCCCTGTGCCTGCCTGCAGACACTAATCCGCTGAGCTATTTGGCTGGCCCTGAGAACAGGTTCTGAGGCAGCAGTGCCGAACTAGCTGGTGGCATCAGTAGAATGAAGCTGCTTCATCAGCAGCCGATCCTACAATTCTGAGAAATGTATATGCTGAAGCTCAAAAATTCGATTAACTCTGACTCCACAGATTTATGAATGATTATTTGAATAATTTTAATCTTTCCTTTCTTTATGCATTTGGCACACTGTCTGGCTATTCAGCTTGGACTCACAGCGATCCTCCTATCTCAGCCTCCTCAGTGCGGGCATTAGAGTCATGAACCTTCATGCCCAGTTTTAGTGCCAGCACGGGGCACCCATGGTTCTGGTACTGGTGTGGCATGTGGTACTGGGGCCAGAAGCCGGGTCTTTACCCTTGCCAGGCAGGTGCTACAGACCACTGAGCTACCTTCCCAGCCCCATCTGAATACATTTTGGGTTATTATTTTGCCTATTTATTTGGTACAAGGTCTCATTGAGCAGCTCAGACTTGTAGTGATCCTCTTGTCTCAGCCTCCCCAGTGTGCCACCGTGCCCAGTTTCAGCGGCTGATTCAGCAGGGGGGTGGTCCATAATGTGGATTGAACTTGGGTCCTTGTGCTTGCCAGGCAGGCACTTAGACTTCCAAGCTATCTCTCCACTCCTTGAATAATTTTAAATACCTGTTCTTAATTCTGCATTGTGTTAGTACAAGAAAACCTTCTGCGTTGGTTTTGGACACTCATAAATAGTACATACAATGTAGATCACTATCCTCTTTCTTCTAAAAATAAAGTGTTGTACACAGTACAATATTGCATGGTTTCTCCTAAATGGGAAACCTAAAATATAAATTGAATAGTAAGAATAAAGCAGAAATGGTAGGAGACAGACTCTATGGAGCTAGAGGGAGGGGTCGGGGAGCTTAGTGCTTAGGGAGGGGGCAAAGGGATCAAAAGGATCAGGTTGTGCCTATCCACGTACAAAGCCCTAGAACAAGCACAACTAATGTCCTGTAGCATTTGCTAATGCAATGTTCGTAAAAACTGCTTTACCGAAATATTGGGAAAATTTTCCCTGCCTCCCCATGTGCTCAGATTGCTAATGTCTATCCCTACTGCATCAGGATGTAGGTGTGCCACGAAATATATCAGCAATCTCTTTAAAAAATAAGTGGCAGGACTCTATCAATGTATCTACCAATCAAATCGCAGCGTCGTACCCCATATTTTCATCGCTTCAGCTACATGAGAACTATTTTTTTTTTTCTGAGAATGATCAGAATGTACGTAAAATTTTAAAATCAATGTAAAATTTAGGAACACCAGCTAAATATCAGAGGAAGAAGGGTTCCTTCATACAAACGTGATGGGTATATTACTGGGGTCAGAATGAAACCACAAGTAATTTCTCTAGATCAGTTGCTTACGTTTTTTTCTGAAAGGGTACCACTGAACAAAGCCACAGGCTTGTACAAGCTGCCCAAGGACGTTTAGGAAAGATAAAAGACCCACAGTCAGGAGACACCATTTATGGATTCTGACAAGATCCATTAATTGTTGCTGTGTTGCTACCACTTGAACTCGCCCAGTTGATTGACTCTGGGTTCTTGCAAGATCTGGGAGGATCATTAAAGGCAGCTTGAGGCTAAGCGTGGGCAATGGGGGCATTTTAATAATCTCGGAGCTTCAGAGAGGAGCAGCAGGCCACACGGCAGCGCCTCGCATGGTTCTGAGCTCCCTGTGTGGAGCTGGGACAAATTCCATGGCCCTGACCACTTCCAGAAAAACAAAGAGATACTTAGGATCCTGCTCAGCAGAAGTCCTGGGACACATAAACCCGAAGAAATCCCAGAAGGGACACATACAGCTTCCAGCTTTCCTTGCTACCCTTCTCCTTGAAGTCTTATGTCTACTTTTCGAGAGAAAGAAAATAAATCGATTCAAATTTATTTTAGATCCTAAAAGGAAATTTAAAAATTAAGTACCACAACATTAGCCTTGGTTACGGAGCATACCTAGTGTTGATCCTTTGACCACAACAGCAATATAAAATGTTAAAAATGTTTAAAAGCTCAACGGAACTCCAAGCTAAGTTTTTGATCCTACAAAAATGATACATTGTCCATAATTCCATTTCATGACTGTATTCAATGTCAGGGTGAAGAGTCTCAAAAGTTTGATATTATTCTGTTCATGTAAATAAAAAGACTATATACCTTAGGAAAGTTTTATAATTCTTGGATCTGACCTTGAATGAAACTCTGAAGGATGCCCCCTGCTTCCTGTCCCCACCCCACCCTAGGGATGCTTCCATCCTGGGCTGGTGACTTTTCTTTTTTTCTCCATGTTATTAAAATTTTCAGTTCTGAGAATTGCCTGAGGGACAATATATAGAACACTGTGCTCTTGATCTTATCAGATGGAGTTAAATGTCAGTCCTCTCTCTTGATTTTAAGAACTCTCTGAGCTCTGTGAAGTTCAGTTTCTTCATCTGCAGAATGGGAGTGCAATTCCAACATCACTGGATTGTTAGAAGAATAAATAATATATAGCAGCAGCTAGCCAGGAGCTGGGCATCAGAGACACTTAACGATTATTAACTGATTCTGAGTTTCACCCAGTAACAGGCACTACTGGCTGCTTACTCTCTGGCATTCACCCTTTCTTGTTCCTGTTGTAGAACCACAACTCCCGTAAGAGAGATTATCTCAGTGTTATGGTTTATGTCTAGTTGTCCCCTGAAAGCTTCATGCAATAATGGGGCGGGGACTTCTAGAATTTGAGACTTGACTCATGAGGCACTGGGATTATGTGTTTTAGTACTGATGGGATTATGGGTCTGAGTAATGCTGGGATTATGGGTGTAGCCTAAGGTGGATAGGCTGAGGGGGAAGAGCTTGAATATAATATAAAGAGAGACAGAGGGACAGACTAATGCTCTGCTACCCTGGTTGGTTGGTTGCCTCTGTCACAACTGTTGCTGTTCCACTGCCATGAACTGGATGCTCTCTGCCCTGCTCCACTCAGTCTTGGGTCAGCCGAATGCGGACTGAAACCTCCAGGAACCGT